>PVKN010043873.1:0-10116 GCA_004027915.1 Capromys pilorides
CATTTGTTCCAAAGCTTGTTTCTTTATTTGGAAAAAATCACAAGTAATGTGTGATTTGCAAATAAATATAATTGTGAGATGGACCATGTGATATTGAGAGTCTTATAAATCTGACTTAAAGAAAATAAATGAATAACTGTTGTGTGAATGACAGAAATAAATATTTTTTCCTCAATGCTTTTGATTTACTAAAAAGAGCTATCCTGAGCTGATATTTTGTCTTTGGTTAATTGACCCGTCATCTTCAAACTGACTATTTATTTTGATTGCTATACTGAAGAATTTTAAACATCCGAGTTAATAGAATATAGGAAATAAAGTCATGACTAAAAAGACGGGGGTTGGAAACAAGAGGCTGATTAGCATAGGCTCGTTACTTCAGGACATCAGCCACTTCCTCTCTCGTACAGCAGATGTGCCCCAGGAATGCTAAGTCCCCATGCGTCTTTGGGGTGGGCAGTAAGACAGTGTGAGATCTCTGAGCGGCACTTCCTTTTGCTATTGATGTTGAAGGACTTCGCTGGATAGCTCGTTGCAGTAGTTTTGTCATCTACAGCATAATGCTAAGTGGCACATCAGTGAAAACACTAAATTTTAACACTTAAAATTGGTTTGTTTGTTTTTTCTGTATTTGGTACAAGGTCTTACTACACAGCTCAAACTCATAGTGATTCTCCTGTTTGCAGCCTCCTAACTGCCAGGATTGCAGGTGTGCTCCACCACATACTGTCTTGGTGGCTGCCTCAGTGTGCCCCGGGGCAGGGCCCACGTAGCCCATGGTGCCGGGGATCAAACCCCAGTCCCTGTGCTTGCCTAAGCAGGTGCTTAGTATGCCAACCTATCTCACAGGTCCCACACATAAAATTGTAAGAATACCATTTAGATAGTAAATTAGTGAAGTTATGGAAAAACAAAATAACAATGAGCATAAACTATAGGAAAAATGCAAATAAAGTCTCAAAATCTAAAGTCTACTGTTAATAGGTGAAACTTTGTATAATGTACATAACTAAATGAATATAGTGCTAACATTATGTAAATAATATCTACCAATCAATAAATAAAATGCAACAGTCCAGGGTGGATGTGAGTAGAAGATTAGAACAGCAACTCACAAAAGTGAAACTAGCTTGTCTTGGGAACAAAGACAAATTACCCTGCATCTTAAGGAAAACATGTGTAGTAGTGACAAATTTTTTTCATACTCAGGTGGGCAAAAAATCAATCTGATAATGCTGTCCCAGCAAGATTTTGAGAAATATTTTACGCTCGATGGAATATGAATTGGTACAAATGCATCTGACTGCATTTTAACAATATGGTATACATTGAAAGTCTGAACAGTAGAGCTGACCAGATAGCTCAGCAGCCTGAAGGGCTTGTGTAGGCAGGCACGGGGACCGGAGTTCAATCCCTGCTGTGCCATGCTGTCCCTGCCCCCCGGGGGAACACTAAAACAAGACTGAGACTGGGTATGGTATGGTAGCACACATCTGTAATCCCAGCGTTTGGGAAGCTGAAATTAGATCCTGGAGATCCTGTTAAATGAATGAAAGAAAGAAAGAAAGAAAGAAAGAAAGAAAGAAAGAAAGAAAGAAAGAAAGAGAAAGTCTGCACAGCATCCAAGCCAACAATTGTACTTCTAAGTATTTGTTGCAGCAAATCAGCTATATCTGAACAAGAAAACATACGAAGCCAATTATTGCCAACTAAAGGGAATGGCACAGGTGATTTCAAGGGTTTCAACTCAAAAATCCAAATTTAAAATGAATGGAACACTACAAAATTCAGAATATTTCATTTTGCACTGAACTAACAATAACCCAAATGTACTTTGGAGGAAATGTCATTGAAATTCGTATTAATAGATTTGCGGTGAATGAATTAGCTATTAAAGGAAGTTGAAGTGTCTCCAAACCATGGGAATGAAATTTAATGGGCAGGTTGATTAAAATTTAATAGCAAACTTGTTGGCTATTAAAAGCGTGCAGTCTGATAAATCGAGATGTCAAGTTTTCAGTTTATGAATTTAGAAAGAAGTGATGAAAGTGACTTACAACAAAATATTTCTTTTTTGTACTTTGTAATTTTATTAAATTGTTTGAATTAAAACATTTAAAGTGTGTAATTATGTTTTGAAAGTTATTTTGCAAAACTATTAAGAATATTCTGAAGATTTAGTTTCATGTTTTGCTTTGCAATTAATAACTTCATGTTGATTTATGTGCCTGTGTATTTCAAAATATATCTCTACAAAATTGTGTGTGTGTGTGTGTGTGTGTGTGTGTGTGTGTGTGTGTGTGTGTGTGTTGGGAGCTGGGTTACATAACAAAACAAAAACCAAAAAGCAAGCAATAGAAAAATCAGAGGCTGGGGCTCGATCTCCGGTGTACCATGACAGCGACCCTGTAGACTCTTACTAAAAATATATATATGAGTGCTTGAGGCCTGATGCATCTTTATCTATCTACTTTGGATATTTAACCAAAATAATTAAATGTTACCAAAAAATATATGCGAACAAAACCTCTGCACTCGCAGATGGAGCCTGATGAAATGATGCTGAGCACCTCTGTGAAGGTGAGCGCCTTTCGCAGTGTGACCATCATGTGGCGATATGGTTCACCAGTCAGCACACTTGGCGTGTGCAAGGCCCCAGTTCCCATGGCCGAGACCACAAAAGCACCCCCCCCCCATCCACACAGATATATGTAAGTGAACCTGCATAAGACACACTTGACCGTGGATCATTTAAACACACCTTAGGACCTGTGTTTACTTTTGTAGCAAATATTGGCGATAGGTTAAATGGTGACACAGACTCCATTCAGTTCCAGTTCCTGATATATAACCTTTCTCTATAATGTCGCGATGCAGCTGATTAGGCATTATTTAATGTACAGCATGTGTGGGTAGCGTGTATAACCTGTATAAATGTGTAACATGAATTTGGGCTATGTCTGATTAAGCATTTTCAGTTTTCTAGTATATGTTATATCTCATTAGGTAAAGAAAGCCAGATATCTCTTTGTGTCTTCTACCAATTTTATCTACTAAAAAATAAATTTATTGAGACTTTTCACCAGAAAGAAATGCAGTTATATATATAAATAGATGTGCAAAATTCAGTGTATAGACATATATCTAAAGCATTTTATATGCAATTAGGGGTTTCACAATTTCATAAATGCCACATCCTTAGAAAAAGTCTCTTGGTTTCTAGTGATGTTAGGATTCTTTTTTATTTTTTTCTTTTATATATTTGACACAGAGTCTCACTATGGATTCATAGTGATCCTCCTGTTTTCTGCCTCCCCAATGCTGGGATTATAGGCTTGTGCCACCATGCCCAGCTAAGCTTGCCTGGGGATGGGGCCAGTACAGCATGTGATGCCAGGGATCAAAACCCCATCCCTGCACTTGCCTAAGCAAGTGCTTAATCTGCTGAGCTATCTCACCAGCCCTAATGTTAGGATTCTAATACTACAGGAAATGCTATCAGTAGAGAGAGTCGTTTTTACTTTTAAAAAGTTAAGGCTGCATTAAGGTCTGAGGTAAAAGCATAAAATTATTACACAATGGTGACTATGATCTGAATGTAACTATGACTTATATACATCAATTAATGCATAAACTAGAAATAACTTCATTAAAAAAACATTAACAAGCACAGTGGTACACACCTACACTCTTAGGAGGCTGAGGCCGGAGGATCATTGCCAGCCTGGGCCACGTAGTGAGTTCAAAGCCAGCCTGGAATACAGAATGAGACTGAAAAAAACAAATATTCATGGTTCAACAGGGACAGAACCATGAGGGAATGGAATAAAGGGTGAAATGTAGTAAAAATAGAACCATAAAGGCACAACCACTTTATTGGATCATTTACTTTCTGGTGATTTATAAATAAACAAAGTAGCAAATTGATGTGTATTATTCTATAGTTATTGAAGAATAGCTATATTCACTTGTTTCATTGGATCAAGATCCTAATTCATAAAACTTCAGTTTAGCATGATTGAAAAAGAATGTTATTCCACTTTTTAAAAATTAAGTCCTAAGGGCCATCCACAGTACAAATCGGTGTCATTTGGAGTTTCCTGTACATTTTCGTTAACCCGCTGTCGAGAAGTTCACCACTGGAATTACAGCTTTCAGTGATACACTGTGGATTCAAGAAAATCTCATTTTTCTACTTTCCCAACTCTGTTTTCTCAGTCAGCATTTCAAGGCACACACATGGGGTGCCCGACTGGTCAGTCCTCAGCTGTGAGTACAGGGTCACACCCCTGGCTCCTGGAGAGTCCTCTCCTGCCCACTATCAAAACACCCATTCTGTTGTCCAAAGGAGAGAAATGTCAGTTATGTGTCAAAACTACTTTTGAAAAGTGTGTATACGTTGACATCTAAAAATCTAAAAACTGTCACATCAGGCTAGCCAGATAGCTCAGCAGACTAAAGTGCCTTCTTAGGCAAACGCAGAGACCAGGGTTCAATCCCTGGCATGCTGTTCCGACCCCGCCCCCAGGGTGCCCTGAGGCAGCAATTGAGACTGGTCATGGTGGCTGCGCCTATAATCCCAGCGCTTGGGAGGCTGAGCACTGTGAGTCTGATCTGTGCAGTGAGATGCTGTAGACCCTGTACTAAATACATTAAAAAATAAATAAAAATTGTTACACCAAACACAGTCTTCAGGTGTAAATGAAAAAGATAGGAAAGAATCCTTAAAATGACCCATTTTTTTAGGACCTGTAAGTTGAACTTTCTAAATAATTATCAGAAAAGTTTCTCTGAGTTTTCCAGTATGGAATATTTACTATCTTATTTGTTTTTTTTTTTTTTTTTCAATCTTTGCACAAAAAATAAAAGATTTGATGGCTTGTCCTCCTTGACAACCATGTGAATAATTCACAAATGCTGAATTTCAAACTTAGTTCTTCTTTCTATGGTTTGATTAAGACATTATCCTGTTTCTGACAGCTGCTAAGCACGTAAGACTAGACTGCAGCCACGACTAAAGAAGCTGCGTCATTAAGAAACAGCCATTTTTGCATAGCCACTTTATCTTTAACCACATGTTTTGAGGTTTTGGTTTGAGTCAGGGCAGTTGGCTGTGGCTTTTGTTTGTTTGGGCCCTCCTTGCCATTTCTGCAGTTAGTATTCAGGTAGTGCTTTGTAGTTTCAAATAATTATATGATTGCTTCTCTCTGTTTTAAAAGTTTGAGTGGTGTAGTACCTGGTATAGTATTACAAGGAGCTAAGAAATAACATGAGTAATTAGGCAATGCATGCTTAAAAATGTCATAGTTGCTAAACCTACTCATAATTAAGAAAATAATTTAGCTTTATATTTTCAAGGGAGCACCAATTTGGCATAAGAGTATTTTCATTAATTAAGCAATTTTCATAAGGCTTTAGAAATTCTTCTAAATATTTGGTGTAGAGCAGTGGTGGTGAAGCTGTGGCACCCACGTTATTTGCTTTTCTTTTAAGGCAAATGACGTTCATGTTGGAGTTGCTGCTTCTAAGCTAAAACCTTAGTATTTAGGTTGAACTGCAGTGTTGGCTCTTCAGGTAAATAAGTGGGCTTGGGGTTGCATTTGGTCGCTCAGTCTCAGTTTTGCCATCGCTATTGTAGAGCAATGAAAAATCATAGCGTGTTGTTTTCCTGAAGCTTGCTTCCAAAGTATGAAAAACAGTAGCACATAAATATCCTTTTCACAGAGGTAGTTTTGTAACAACTTTCCTTACCCCCAAACACCAACTTATTTGTGTCTTCAAACTGAAGAATCAGTATGCTTAACTTTCCAACTAAAAAACAGTGACAGGTGGCCTATAAACACTAAGCTTCTTGAAGTATTGAGCAATTCACAGCTGTTAGAAGGCAAGCATGCTATGGAAAGTTAATTGGAAGAAAGAGAAGAGAGTAGACAGAATCCTGGAGGAGAAAAAGAAAGAAAGAAAGGAGGAAGAAGAAGAAGGAGAAGAAGAAGAAGAAGAAGAAGAAGAAGAAGAAGAAGAAGAAGAAGAAGAAGAAGAAGAAGAAGAAGAGGAGGAGGAGGAGGAGGAAGAAGAAGAGGAAGAAGAAGAAGGAGAAGGAGAAGGAGAAGAAGAAGAAGAAAAGGAGGAGGAGGAGCAGGAGGAGGAGGAAGAAGAAGAGGAAGAGGAATAGGAAGGCAGGGAAAAATAGATGTGAATAAAAACAAGATAGCTTGGATAATTATATTGCTGATTTCTGCTGGTCTACTGAAAGGAGCAATTAATGCTTAAATATTTTTTCTCTCTCCTTTTTTATTTTTTCTAATTTTTGGACAATTTTTTTATGCTTGCATCTGGTAATCTGAACAACTAATTTGAAAGCAATATTATGCAATGTAACAATCATTGTTGAATTCTTTTTATTTTGTTCAGTGAAATTCAGTATCACTTCTAATTTCTTATTTTCTTTAACTTAAAAACATTAAAAAGCAAAGAAATGGCAGAATCGACTTTGGTGAATGATAAGTGCAATGCACTGTAGCTCTAGAGGAAAGGAGGAGGAGTCGGTGCCCGTGCTCAGGGACAAGGGCCAAGCCTTGGCAGCCATAGACTTGTTGCTGTTTTCTTACCGTTGCCACCATTCAGAAGCAGAACGGAAATGCCTCAACGTGAGCGTGGATGCAGACACCTTTCAGAAACTGCCCTTGTATGTGGGGATCAGAAGGAGGGCCTCTTTTTTTTCGGTTCTGACTCAGCACCCAGTGGCCAACACTGTGACTTCCAATGTTAGATAAGTCCATTCGGAGATTGTAGTGAGATTATTCAGCCATGTTCCTTATTCCTTAGTTCTAACAAATCCACAGAGCTTGTCTATACCTTCACACCCTTAGTGCAACATTAGTCATCATTTTTTTTTTCTACTTGTGTTCTTACTACTGAAGCCCTCACTGGACTTGTGTCTGCACATTTGTGAAACTAAAGTTAGTTTTGAATGGTGCTTGGAAAATGAGATAGACTGAAAAGCCAACTCGTTTTTGTAGTGGTTCTCTTTAGTTTATCAGGAAAATATTCTTATAAAGAAGAAAGTGCATTTTGTTTACAAGTTTTAAAATGTTTTTCTCTATATTACATTGATATAGGAAAAAGAAACTCACAAGCCAGGCGTGGTGGTGCACCCCTGTCATCCCAGCACTTGGGAGGCAGAAACAGGAGGATCAGTGCAAGTTCGAGACCAGCCTGGGCTACAAAAATAAGCTCAAGGGCAGCCTGAACTGCATAGTGAAGTCCTGCCTGAAAAAGACCAAAAAAAAAAAAAAAAAAAAAAAAAAAAAAAAAAAAAAAAAAAAAAAAAAAAAAAAAAAAAAAAAAAAAAAAAAAAAAAAAAAAAAAAAAAAAAAAAAAAAAAAAAAAAAAAAAAAAGACACTCCCAACTTGAAATATATCTGGGACAAGTTCATGTTCTCTAAAACTAAAGAATGAATGAATTTTAGGAAAACAGAGATTAAGAGCAGAATGTATTTATTGGGGGAAAGAAAGCTTCTGTCAGAGAGAGAGAGAGAGAGAGATAGACAGACAGATAGATACACAGACACAGACATAGGCATAGACACAGTGAGAGACAGAGGAACCTGCATTTTCTAGGGATCTTTCTTTCTTTCTTTCTTTCTTTCTTTCTTTCTTTCTTTCTTTCTTTCTTTCTTTCTTTCTTTCTTTCTTTCGTCTTTTTTTCTGTACTTGGGATTGAACTCTGGACCCTGTCCTTGCCAGGCAGGCACTTATTCTACTGAGCTATTTCCCCAGCCCATCTAGGGATTTTTATAGTACAAGTCTACAAGATGAGGTAGAACCAAGGCAGAAAACTTGGGAACTCCCAAGGTGGGCATGAGGTGGGACAAAACTATGATCAACCAATAAGATTACAAGTATAAATGCTCGGGTAAAATTGATTAAATCAGGATCAAATGGGGAAGAGAGTCAAGTAGAAAGCAGACACTGAAATACAGAGCAGGGTCTTTTCCTATAGGCAGTCGGGTTAGTGACTCTTCTGGGATTTTTCAGAGTGATTGATACCTATTTAGAATATCGATCCCTTCTGTCCTCCCCTAGGGCAGTGCCTGGGTGCATTTGTTTTATCTTTTATCTTGAGATCTGGCTCACAGTGCCTGTGTCTCCTACAGTTGAAAGGCATCTCATGCTCCATACTGGCTCCTGTGAGGGCCTAACCCTGTCTGACTGCATATAATATTTCTATCGAACTCGGCTGCCTACAACAATATGATTTTAGTATAAACCTCCCATTGGGACTGCAAGTGGCTCCTGATGGAAGCGGAGAAGAGCTCATTCTGGACTGCATGGGCTCTTTGTTTGAGAAGGGAAGCCTTGAGCAACTGAAAAGCTGAGAGGCTGAGACCCAGGATTGTTCCACAGAGCCACTCCTGTGTCCTGACACCTAGCTATGTACCAAGATCATGGTGGCTAGATGCCAGACTTTCTAACTGAGAAAGACTTGTATGAAAATAAATTAACTTTAGAACTCAATTTTTCTTTCTGCATCAGTTTTACCAATTAAGAAACTTTAAAGTTTATTCAAAACTTAGGGGAAAAAAAGACTGACAAAGGATGTTATACTAGGAAATGTATAATCAGCTGGGTTACCTATGAAAGCCTTTGTAGTTTCATGAGAATTTCTTTAAAAAAAAATTCCTCCTCTTTATTTCTCTAAAACCTCTTTGTTGTGATTTGAGTTTTTCCTTTATAGCAAGTGTTTTATAAATGAAATGGAAAAGAATGTACTACTGAGTCCTTTGCTGTAGACTTACTCTTGTTTCTTCCCAATTTGTTTTTTGTTGTTGTTCTAAAATCGTCTAATTTTACATCAAATTTAAAAATTGCATGTTCACGTCAGACAAGAAAAAAGTTGTATTTATAGCTTCATGAAGTGAGAAAAAAATGGCATGCCATGCTCCCACTGCAGACCCTGTTTTCAAGTTAGTTCAGGTTAGACAGCGAGTGGTAGAGAGATGCCGAAGTGAGCGTCAGCCATGAACATCTTAACACTTTAATTTTTCCCAGAGTGAATAACCTGAATGACTTTCTATTTTTAGGGTTTTTGCACTACTTGCAGCTATAGTTCTTATCTGATTTTTAAATTCTAGAGTTTATTTGAATGTGAAAACCAGGTTTCATTTACACTTGCAGAAAGTCTAACACAAGGGCCGGCGAGATGGTTCAGTGGTCTAAAGCGCCTGCTTAGGAGGGCTCAGGCAACTGCGGGGACTGCAGTTCGATCCCGGGCACCACATGCTGCGCCAGTGCCACCACCAGGGCAGGCTGAGCCAGCCACAAATGAATAAATAAAGAAACAAACAAACACAACAAGCAAACAAATAAATAAATAAATAAAATTTAAAAAAAAAGAAAGTCTAACACAAATATTGGATTTCGGATACAATGAAGAGGTAATTTTTTTTTAATGATGTGCTAGGCAAACCATTAACAATTAGCCTGAACAATTAAACTAGTATAGCAACAATAAAATAAATATTTGAGATGTATAGTTTTCTCTTTTTAATGAGAAAGATACTTAAATGAGCTCTTTTTTTAACTCTTCTTATTAATATCCCAAATACTAGATTCATCGATGGAAAATAATACGTTAAGAGGGCTGTTCCATAATCAGCCTCAGTGCTCTATAAGAAAACATACATGTCTGTGCTGTATAGCTTCAACAAATAAATGTCAAGCATCTGATAAGCAAAATATTTGGTGCAAGTTGTGCACTATTTTTTGCAATACATATGAGATGAATATACATATGCACATATGTACACAATATATATGTTAGCATATTCCTACCTGTCCAAAATGACTGTCTCATAAAATTTGTATTTGTTTCTTTGTATTTCCTTTCTTCATCATCTAACATAGCTATAGGATTCAGCCTATCATCTTTCTACATGACTTGATGATACTTAATAAAACTCTCCTTTGAACTTTTTCTTCTTGATTAAATGGATTTGGAGGGTGGAAAGGTTAGCTCAGGGTAATAATGTGCTACAAACTAAAAATATCTGTTGCATAAAAAGATGCAAGAATTTCAGTTTGGCACTTTGTTATGTGAAAGTTTCAATAACCAGC
>PVKN010043874.1:0-10171 GCA_004027915.1 Capromys pilorides
TTTATTTATTCATTTTGTGGCTGGCTCAGCCTGCCCTGGTGGTGGCGCTGGCGCAGCATGTGGTGCCGGGGATCGAACTGCAGTCCCCGCAGTTGCCTGAGCCCTCCTAAGCAGGCGCTTTAGACCACTGAACCATCTCGCCGGCCCTAAAGTTTTTACTCTTGCAGTAGTTTTATACACAAGACTTGCGGTGCAGATACCTGCAGGGCAGGTTCCTAATTTGATGTCAGCTCCACCCCTCTCCTCAGGGCAGTGATTTTGTTGGTGGCGAAAGCAGTGTACCTACTCCTCCTGGAGCCTTCCACCTGCCCCTTAGGATTTCTTGCAACTGGTGCTCTCCCAGAAACACTGCTTCTAACAAAGACCACTACCTCTGGACCCATACACACTTGAACTTTTCCCCCTAAGCCCAGGGTAAGACCTGCCAAATCCCTGCCTCATTCCTTGCATCTGTGGCTTCGCCTTTCCTTCTGGAGACCTTGTTTGTACTGTCTCAAGTCCCTACTCTCCTCTCCTCCCTCACATAGTGCTACAGCCTTTCCTCACCTTCCACCCCAAGGCCCACAGCAGCATTCTTGCTCCAACTGGTTTTTTTTTTTTTTTCGGTCTTTTTGAGACAGGGTCTCGATATGCAGTTCACATTGGCCTTGAGCTCACTTTTGTAGCACAGGCCAATCTCAAACTCACACCGATCCTCCTGCCTCAGCCTCCCAAGTGCTGAGATTACAGGTGTGTGCCACCATGCCCGGTCTTCCAACTGCTTTCTACTTGCAGGCAACTGGAAGTTCTAGATCTCCAGTACTGAAAGCACGGACCCTAGGAGCATGAGACAGATTCATAACTAGGCTTCTGCTCCTGTTCTTGGCCGCAGAGATCGTACCACGCTTAGCAGACATTGCAGCAATGGGTTACTAGGATAGCCAGCAATGGACAGAAGCTATCTTCTACTATATAAATGGTAGCTGAAGTGGAGGTGCTGGAAGTGACGATACGATTACCCAAGGTAACATATTGTGCTTTTTGTTAGAGACAGGGTGTTACTACGTAGTTAAGGCTGGCCTTTGACTATGTAGCCCAAGCTGCCCTTGAATTTGTGGCATCTTCCTCCCTCAGCCTCCTGAGTGCTGGGATTACATGTGTGTGTGCCACCACACCCAGCCAACATATTCTTTTTTTTTTTTTTTTTTTTTGAGACAGGGTCTCACTATGCAGTTCAGGCTGGCCCCTTGAGTTTACTTTTGTAGCCCAGGCTGTTCTTGAACTTGCACTAATCCTCCTGCCTCAGCCTCCCAAGAATAAGTGTCTTTACATAAAATCTATATAAAGTATAAAGTAAATGTCCTATTTGAGAAAATTAAGGACTCTCCTTACTAGGCATAAGATGAATGTTATCATAGCTGCTACCACTGCAATACATTGATGATTCCTTGCATGGCAAAAAGGAGAAAAGAAACGAAGTACTTTATTCACAGATTAAAAGTAAATTAACAAATTATCTGCAGATAATGGCTTAAACAGAAAACCCACACATAAGGAAGTTTATTAGTTGGATTCAAGATTAGCACGGCCTCCTCTCTAGCAGTCTGGAGGTACTCCTGACTGCCCAGGCAACAGCCATTCTTTGCCAATAAAACCTGCTTTAACTTTATAGACATCTTATTATTTATCTCAAGTAGTCATGGCAAACCTGAAGTTTTGCTTCTTGTGTTTCACCTTGCTCGGTGATATACTGAGATTTTTGTCTTTTGAGACAGGGTTTCCTTGTGCAGCACAGGCTGGCCCTGAGCTTGCAGTGATTGTCCTGCCTCAGCCTCCCAAATGCTAAGAGAATTCTGAACACTTCAGGCAAGTGACTCAAAGACGTTACGTGAATCCAACTGTAAGTTTTAAATAGGAGGTTGCAAAATATTTTCTTTAAAAAAGTTAAGGCTGGGGCCAGCGAGATGGTTCAGTGGTCTAAAGCGCCTGCTGAGGAAAGCTCAGGCAACTGTAGCGACTGCAGTTCGATCCCTGGCACCACATGCTGCGCCAGCCCCACCTTCAGGGTAGGCTGAGCCAGCCATAAAATAAATAAACGAACAAACAAGCAAACAACTAAAATAAAATAAATAAAAATAAATTAAAAAAAAAAAAAGTTAAGGCTTTTCAGGCATGCTGATTGTAACTGAAGTGAGTGAAAAGCCTCAGACAACACACAAATGGGCACGACTTGTGTTTGAGAAGAATGAAGCGGCAATGGGCCCACCTGGCCTTTGGGCGAGCTGAACTGGCCCCAGAATCACAAGTGCATTGTTCTAGACAGCAGGTACAGCTTAGGAGTGTCTGCCTAGAATATGAGTTTCTGGGTGCCATACCCAGCACTAGAAAGGAAGGAGGGAAAAAAGGAGGGAAAGAAGAAAGGGAGGCAAGGAAACAAAAGGAAAAAAAGATCTCAATTCTACTGCTTTTCAATGGAGCATCCATTCTTTATTTGTAAGTCTTAGGGCTGGGGATGTGCTTCAGTGGTAGCTTGTTGTGCACAGACAAGGCACGATTCTGTCTCCCACATTATGGGGAAGACAGTTTACAGTATCTACATTTTTGTGTGTGTGGCTAGCTCAGCCAACCCTAGAGGTGGGGCTGACATGCACGTGGTGTTGGGGATCGGACTGCAGTTCCTGCGCTCTTGCTAAGCAGGTGCTTTCGACTGCTGAGCTATCTCACCAGATCCCACGGTAGGTACTTTCAAGTTTTAAGCTTCCTCTTAAAATACAGATTTTAGACCCAAATTTAAATTCTATCTTACCACATTGGCAAAATTCTGTCCATTGGGCCGGCGAGATGGTTCAGTGGTCTAAAGTGCCTGCTTAGGAAAGCTCAGGCAACTGCAGGGACTGCGGTTCGATCCCCAGCACCACATGCTGCGCCAGCCCCCACCACCAGGACAGGCTGAGCCAGCCACAAAATAAATAAAATAAAAGAAACAAACAAACACAACAAGCAAACAAATAAATAAATAAAAAATTAAAAAAAAATTCTGTCCATTTTGTTGGACAAAATTGAGCAAGCCTTAATTACAGCAGTTGAGAGGCTGAGGCACGAGGGAGTTTGAGGGTGGCCTGGGCTATAGTCATTCCAAGGCCAGCCGGAATTACATTAGTGAGACCCTGCCTCAGAAAATGGAAACAATTCTATCCACTGACCAAAACTCAGGCTCCTTTAAGTCCTTTCTGTGTATCCCGATCCTGGGGTCCCTCTGTCCCCAAAAAACCCCTTCTGAATAAGAGTCAGTTTGACAAAAATAACACTACTCTTGGTATCTTGACGACACTATAAGAATAAGCAGCAATAATCCCATCAGGTCAGCTGAGCCAGGCATCCCTTATTCTTCACCATTTTTCTCTGGAGAAATTCCTGATCACTGATCCATCCTGCTCCTTGGTTGTAAATCACCACTTGTTCAAGAGTTGACTTCAAGATGGGTGTGGTGGTGCCAGCTGTAATCCAGCACTTGGCAGGGCAAGGCAGCAAGATTGAAGCCACCCTGGACAGAGTTCAAAACCAGCTTAAATTACATGTGTGAGACTCTGTCTCAAAAACCTAAAAGAAGAAATCAAAGAATTGAGTCTAGTTTTCCTATCCTACAGCAGAACTCCAGCCTTACCCCATACCTATCTCCATGGGCCCCTTTACATTAAGTCCTACCATCCTCAGCAAACGTTACAAGAATTTTTCCTGATTATAGTGGTCTTGAATATAAAAAGAATGCTTATGATAAAACTCTGTAACAAAAAGTGCAAGAAATGTTATAAAAGTGATTTAAAAAATTCTCTACTACAGCCAATTCTGAAAACACACTTCTAGTTACAGTGTTACAGAATATAGGAAAGCTGGCCATGGTGGTGTGTGCCTGTAATCTCAGCACTCAGGAACTTGAGGCAGGATTGCTGCCGGTTCTATATAGACCAGCTTTAGGGCCGGGGAGATAGCTCTTTGGCACAAGTGCCTGCCTGGCAAGTGCAAGGTCATGAGTTCAAACCCCAGTCCTGGAGGAAAAAAAAAAAGATCAGCTTGAACAGCATAGAGACCCTGGCTTAAAAAAAAAAAAAAGAAGAGTACATATGACACACTGAAATGTATGATTAGCAATAACAGCTTGTACAAACAGGCTATACACTAGCAGATTTGCAGAATGCTAATGATGTGGGAGGCTGGGCATACCTGCCACCTAGAGTACTGAGTTGAGGTTAACCTGGGATGCACACTGAATTCAAGGGTGGCCTAGACTACATGGTGAGACCCTTCTTAAAAAAAAATCACAATGACTTTAGAGAGAACATCTAATAGTTAATATTAGAAGTTGAAACATCCAGAGAAACTCCAAACGAAAATAGAAGGTTTTAAACATACACTAATTCTAAAAGTGCCCAACTGTCATTTAATAACAGAATCTCAGTGTTTCCTCTCTTAAAATGGAGCAACAATACCTACCTGTTGATGGAAAATAATTCTTGAAGAAGTGGTCTATTAAACAAGATTTCATTAAACATAGCCATTTCACAAACATAAACAAAGCACAAAGTCTGTACTTACACTTGCATTGGGCTTCCATACACCGTGCATTAGCAGCTAAACAAACCAAAGAAGAGCCGTGTCTAACGTACTCATCTCTGTGCAGCTGACAGCAAGCAGTAGGTCTTCAAAGGCTGTGAAGTCCGAGCTGTCTGTTCCTCCTCCAGCCTGAGTAAGACCTCCTGGCTTCCCTACATTTTCTTCAAGATACCAATACCAAAAACGCGAACAAACAAAACAAACAAAAAAAGACTTTACATAAGTAAGGTTTACTGCCTACATTTTACTTCTTTCAAGGTTTGATTTTTAAAAGATCTTAAATAAAACAAGCATTGTGTCCCTTTATTTGCGGCACTAAGAGCTAAATTAGAGGTGTCCTGCCATTGGGGCACCAACCCTTCCATCTTCCCCAGCTAAGTGGCCCAGGCTGGCTTCCAGCTCTTTTCCTTAGCTAACACTCTTGATTGAACCCAGGATTTTCAGACTAAGCTGCATTTCCAGTCTTCTAAACTTCTGAGACAGTGTGCTGCTACGGTGCCCAGGAGGCCTGAACTTGCCATCTCTTACCTCAGCTGCCTGAGTGCGGGGTCACAAGTGTGCACCACTGCACCCGCAGGTCTCGCACTTTAGCTCCTTTTCAAGTATGTCCAGCTTTGTGCCTTCTGGTGGAGTTTCAGAAATCACATGAAGGATAAGTAATTCATTTACAAAATTGTAGCTACTAGTAAGGAGGTTCTGCAGTTTGAAAAAATATATCCTAAAAATTATCATTTTTTTGGGTCATATTTATTTTGAAATTCCAAATAATACTAAAAAGGTGTATGAACTTTAAAAATAGAGGGTGTAAATAAAAAAACTGAGAAACACTACACCCTAGATTTTTGTAGAAAATATAATCTTTCATCACTATTCTACTGTGCCTTACTATAAAAATACAGGTGGCACAGTTGTTCCGATATAGCTTTAACAACTTGATTATAAATTGTTTTTAAAAGTAATTTATTGGATTTTTCATATCCTTTAATCATTTGCAAATATATTAACAGAAAAGGCCCTCCCCCAAGACTGTACAATTTCTGAAACAAGCCAGGAAAAGCAAAAGGAAGACAGAATTACGTTGTTTCAATGCAAACAGAACACACACATCATACCCACACTTGCATTTTCCCAGGTTTTCACAAAGAAAATGAGTCAACTGTTTTTCTTAGTGAAGACCCATTATTACACTCTGACTAATCAGACTTTCAAACTGTTTTCGTGGAAAAAAGTATTTTTAATAGACTAAATACTGATTATCACTGAGTTTTTGTTTAAGATACAACAGCAGCATGGTTTAAATTGTTACTTGCAGTTCTTGGAAAAAATGAAAAATTAAAGTAATGAAATACAGAAAATAGGGGCCACCTTTCATTATTTTTGAACACCATTGTTTCCTTGAAAAAATATTTCAATCTTTTAAAATCCCAGAGTAGTAACTTTTCCATGTGGGAAAAAAAAATTCAACGCCGTGACTTCTGGCTGAGAGTATGTGTGTGTGGGTATGCTTTGTGAGCTTCAGCAGAAAGCAGGGTGTCAAGGTACATGGAGCATCTTCAATGTCCTTCAAAGTACCTCTGACGTTGCAAGCAAACATTGTGCCTGGTCAAATGAGGTTTTTTGTTTTCTGATCCCTATTCAATGGAAAGAGAGAAAGAAAGAAAGAAAGAGAGAGAGAGAGACAGAGAGAGAGAGAAAGAAAGAAAAAAAAGAAGAAGGGAGGGGGATGGTGGGAGAAATACTATACTGGGTGAGAAATAAGGCTTCAAACAAAGAAATGATTTTAAATGTCGGTACAAGGGGAAAATAAATCAGGCCAGGATTGGGCTGAAAAATCCCTCAGCCAGCTTTTGTCATGCTGTGCCATCTTTTTATCCTTTGTCTCAGAATTATTACCAGAAAGCTGACTAGCACAGGACATAAGTTTTTATAACAACAAGATTAATTGTATACCAACAAATTACATGCTTAAGTTAGCTTTCTTTTTTGTAACAGAACTCAGGTTACAGCGTTTTATGAAACTCTGGATCTGGTAAGTGTTATATAGCTGGCTTATGATTTGCTAATTAAAAAATAATCAAAAATGAAACACTACAGAACTAATGGATAATAAAATGGAATATTTGTTAGAACCCAAGTGCTAGCCTTTGGGAATTTTTAATGGTAAAAATTTATTCCTAACTCTTCCTTTTCTTTATAGATTATTGTGTTGTAGACAGCACATAAACACAGATTTAGGTAGGAAATTTTGTTAAATCCCTTTCTGATACCTAATGCCTAATTCGAGATTTTTACTTGAATTAATTTATAATGGTATCTAATCCATGTGGTATCTAATCCATGAGATTAACAGTAAATGACTGAGTCTAAAGGCTAAATTTTCATTTCACATCTTTTGAAATCAATCATATTTTTCACAGCTTGACTAACAAATACAAATAACCAGTAGGTGAGCTTGTCCTTCAACAAGTAATTCAAAATAATAACTGTAGGCCTGTCATTCATAAGAAACTATAATTCATTATATTCTGATATTGGCACTTAATAAAACGTTAAAAACTAAAGTTTCTCTAAAATTTTCAACACATTACAATAAAAGAGATACACAATTTAAGTCTGTTTAAATCTGTTACTAGGACATTCCAATAATTCCCATTTTAGATGCATAATTAGATCTTTAAAACTGTGGCCATTCACCAACGACACTGACCTATCTCATAATGATCTCAAGAGAGAACTTGCTTCCTTCACACCAACTGTTCTCCCACAAGCTACAAATTTCCAAAATCCTACACTCAATTACTCTCATTAAAAGTTCTGATGACTCACACTACTGAAAGTAACCAGAAGCACAGAGGTGAAAAGGACGGAAATGATCTCAGCAAAGACAACCCCAGCTGTACTCTGTTGAAACATTTAGAAAGTCAACAGGGACACTGTCTTGAACAAATGCAGATTTGGGGTTGTGGTACATTTCTGATTGTATTAAGGCTTGCATTATCACGATCTCTTAAAGTCTCTCTGCAATGTTACCATACTGACTGGTGAACCTTAAGTGGTTATTAAGGGCCTTATTGGCTTTTCAGTGGGGAATCACTCTCCAATCTCTGAGTGTTAAAGAATTCAGCGAATAGGCAATATGGTAGGGACCAATTTTAACATTTGCAATACCAAGACAACAATAATCAACACTTTGAAGCAAGATGAAAAAATAAAATTCTTGGTAAGACATGAAAACACTCTTGCCAAGAGTAAGTATACACTGCATGGAAGGGTATTTGATTCCACAAATGAGTGTGAATATGCCCATTCTGTTTGTTCATGGGAGACACTCCAAGTTTAAGGTAATTTACATTCCTTGGCAATCAAGTTACTTTGTTATAGGCAATGTCTTTTATTGTTCCATCTGGCACTTCTTGCTAAAACCATCCTTGCAGAACCTAGAAATAAAGTCTGGTCATTCTTTATCAGGAACAGAACCAAATAAAAGCAATTTTCTGGAAAAATGACCACGATATTCTAGTTCATCAGTATTTTCCATACCTAATAGTTCCTTCAAGGTAAAACATAACTCTTCCTCTCATGATAGTTTTGCAACTAAAGGAGATTAAAGAAAAAAGAAAGTTCCCACCCAACCCCCTAAATTGTCATTCATACTGGTAAAAGAGCCAGTCTTGTTAGCAGCTAAATATTGCACTGCCTTTCATTCTTTGTACAGTCCGGGTCCCACAAAAATGGCACACTCATGGTGTGACAAATAGTGACACTGCCGGCTCAAGAGTGAAGACTCAGTGTAGGAGGGACAAAGACACGTCAGCACTGGTCACACGTCCAGTTGCAAAAGTCTGATTTCCGGAAGTTAAAATTCATCACTCTCAGCTGCATGAAGCTGTGTGTCGTCTGCATCTGTCATGCTGCTCTCCTGGGATTCATCTGTTCCCACTTGAAAAATCAAACACAAGGCTACAATCAGGTCTCTGATAAACATAGCTTCTTACTTCACAAAGAATCCCCAAGACTATATGGAGAATTGCATTGTATTGAGAAAGGAGGTCCTGGGCAGGCCAGACAGCTCAGTGGACTAAAGCGCCTGCTTAGGCACAGTGCAGCAGCCAGGGTTATCCCTGAGTGCTGAGCTGACCCCTGCCTGTGGGGTGCGCTGAGACTACGATTGAGACTGGGCATGGTAGTGCGCACCTGTAATCCCGGCACTTTGGGAGGCTGAAAACAAGTAGTGAGACCCTGTAGACCCTGTCCTAAATGCAGAGAAAAAAAAAAAAAAGATGGTCAGAAATGAAGTCCTGCCCAGAGGTAGGGAACAGCTTCAAGTTATGGAAATGGAAATAACAATGTTAAGGAAACTCTTATCCCACTGCGTAAGCATGCAGTGGTGTGGCAGAAGATGCCAGCGCAGACGCGGAGAGCCACTCTGTGAACGGGCTGGGTTATTTACTAACATTTCCTTACTGTGGAGAAAGGGTTGTAAAAAGGCCTGAGATAGTTTCTTAGCTTTTTAATTGTTGTTTCTTTCTAGTGGTCTTTGTAGGACTGTAGAAGCATTCCTTCTTTGATAATGTTAAATTTGTAATTTTAAAAGACTTTTCTCAAAGTTTTGAAAAGCTATTAGCCAGGGTCATGGTGCAATAAGACATAACGTTTTTCCTTTAAAAAATTTAAGTGCGTGCGGAGAGTTAAGAAGCTGTTATACATTTATGAATTAATAAAATAATTCTAAAGGAAAAAAAAGAAACGAGGTCCTAAATACAGACCATTTTGCAATTCTCATCGTATTTTTTTTTTTGTTTTGTTTTTCTTTTGTTGACACAGGGTTTCACTTTGTAGTTCAGCCTGGCATTGACCAGACTGACCAGGCTGGCTTTGAACTCAAGAGAACCTCTTGCCTCGGCCTCTCAAGTGCTGGGATTACGGGTGGGCACCAGCAGACTCAGCTTCTGATATTCTTTCATAAAATGCAATTTCTTCCATGCCTTGCCCCCTCCCCTTGTCCCATATTTCCTCCCCCTTCCCTTGCTCACCTTCTCACTCAGTATTTTCTTTCCATTTCCCAATATCCATTATACATTTTATCTTTATGCTTTAGGTTTCTCACTGGAGAAATACAATTCCTTATTTTATAGCATGACTGAAGTTAATTTATTTAACCTTTAAGGATTTTAACTGATAAGAACTGCTTTGCCCTAATCAATTCCTTGTTCTTGCCCTACAAATGGTGCTTGGAAACCACAAACATTTCCTCTAACCCACAAAAACTGATTCTACTTTGAAGGTAATCCCTGTCAATTCACAGAATTGTAGAACCTAACCTTTAATTTAAGCATTATTAGATTATAGGACTGGTAGTTTTCTTTGTTGTTATATAGTTCAGGATGGCCTTCAAATATGTAGCCCTGGCTAGCCTTGGACTCATCGCAATCCTCCCATCTCAGCCTCCTGGTGGCAAGCGCCTGTAATCCCAGCTCTTGGGAGGCTGAACCCAGGCAGATTACTGTGAGTGTGATCTACATAGTGAGACCCTACAAATCCTGTACTAAAATACAAAAAAAAAAAAAAAAAAAAAAAAAAA
>PVKN010043875.1:0-10172 GCA_004027915.1 Capromys pilorides
TCACAGGCCAGTTTGTGTGACCTGGTTGTTGCAACCTTTCAGTCTCAGAGAATGGACATACTTTATAAAGGAAACTTTGAATGCATGGTCTGATAAGAATATTTTTTCAGACTTAAAAGTTAATTTGTGTTTAAACTTTACTAAGGTCATAAGCAATTGCTATTTATCATATATTTAATAAATTATCTCATGGGGAAATAAAAAATAGAGTTATGAAACAGGGTGATTTATAAGAAGAAGATGTGTGCTTATTGTACGAATCAAATGTTCACCTACAAAACCACCTTCCTCTCTTTTTTTTTTCTAAGTGTTCCACACACTCTAATTCCTCTAGAAAGATTTTTCCTTGACTATGTGGACAGATGAAAATAACTCACCATGTGGATTTAAAATAAATCCACATGTCTTCTTCCAATAACACTTTGAGATAATTGTACAAGAAATTCATCTCTCTGAGCTCCATCCAGTCTCTTTACCCCTAAAGGGAACAGCTAGGTTAGACTTAGTCTTCCAATCCTTTCTTTTTAAAGCACTGTGAAATGTAGATTTTAGTATGTAACCAAAACCTTACTTGGAAGGAAAGAACAATAGCACGATGGTGAACAATGGCAGCAGAGCCTCTCATGAGACGGCAGGCCTACAGAGCCCTGGCTGGATGGCTCCTTAAATGTTTTCCAATCGAACTACACTCTTTGCATCTTGGTTTTAAGTGTCTCAGATGACTAAAAGACACTTAAGAACAGGTGGACGGTATTTTCCAGGAGTGAAAACTAGGGGCAGACTACAGTGCAACAGTACCAACGTAACCCTGTTCCCAAGCCCTCTTGGTCTTCGAGCCTGCCTATATGACAGCAAGATCATCCAGAGCCCTGCAAATTCCCCATTTAAAGGCAGAATCCAATTCCATTAGTGATGGCAGCACAGGGACATGTCCTTTATACCAGTAGATGGAGGTGGGCTTCCACTGCCTGGGAAGCACCTTTTTACAATGAACCCTTGCCTACTAAGAATCATCTGATTCTGCCTGGCAACCAACATCCCTTGGCAACTGTATAAGCATCACTCCAGGAGACCCATTGTGTGCTGCACTTTTCCCATGATCTGCATATGTGATATGCTCCAAGTCTACTGAATAGACTATTCAATAGTCTATTTAATAATTAGATGCCCAATTATAAATTTTATAGAAAGTCAAAGTAAATATTTATTTGCTTCAATTTCTGCTTTGTACGCACACAGCAAAAACAACTAGAAGCAATGATCAGAAAGTATTTCAAAGTTCTGTCTGCCCCAATGCACTAGCAGGATAGCTGTGATGTTCACCCAAGAGCTCAGGGACCAGGCTCTGGTCCTCTTGCTATGTAACCATGTGGTTTTGGTGCACTTTGCTTCATCAGCTTTAGCTTCTCCCTTTATAGAATGAGAGAGATGATCCAATAATCTCCAGGGCTCATGGGAGGGCCAACATTTTGTGACATTTGGCTCCACTTCTGACCAGGGCCTCTCTTTATGAGCATTCAGATTCAGAGCTCTGAGGTTTCTCTTCCTCTCCATTGTTTTTACCCATGAGACTACAGTATTCCTCATAGTACTTCTTGGTATTATGTTTTACTTGGTGGTTGTAATAAACACCAAGTGTGGTGCCACCATGGCTCTAAGGGCCCAAGGATGAAATTCAGGGTCTCATAGTGACTGTCTAGAACAGCAGTTACTCTTATGGCTGTCACAGAAATGTGTAGCATCACCAGACCATACCACTAATCATTCCTCCTCACATTTATTGACAAGTTCAGCTTTTTGAAAATAATTTAACATATTTTTTTATATTTGCTAAGACATCTTCAGGTGCTGAGCATGATATAGAGTAAATCAAGGCAGGAGTATTTCAGTGAGGAAGAGAAAACATAGCTATTTGAGCTAGATAAAGTGTTAGGCCACAGGTGATTGAAGAACACATGAAAGCTTACCAACAAGCAATGAACTGGGACTTAAAACATCCAGGCAGGAAGGTTGTGGGTAGAATTATGATGGGTATATTTTTTATGTGTTTAGTACAGGATCTACAGGGTCTCACTACACAGATCAGACTCCTAGTGATCCTCTTGTTTTTCAGCCTCCCAAGTGCCGGGATTACAAGCCCGGGCCACTATGCCCAGTCTTAATCGCCATCTCTGCGTGCCTGGGGGCAGTTCTGGCAGGGCATTCTGGGGACTGAACCTCCATCCCTGAGTGTGCCTAAGCAGGTGCTTTAGTCTGCTGAGATATCTAGTTGGCCCATAAAGGTTATTGCTGACAAAAGGAATAATAGCATGCATAAAGGCCGGGGACATATCTTAGCGGCATAAGCACCTGCCTGGTAAGCTCAAGGTCTCGAGTTCAATCTCCCGTACCATAAAAATAAAACAGAAAACACAAATTATTGAATTTAGATGTCCTGGCTGGATCTTGTTTTCTTTCCCTTTTTCTTTTTCTTTTTTCTTTTTTTTTTTTTTTTTTTTTTTTTTGTGGCTGGCTCAGTCTACCCCAGGGATGGGACTGGCATGGCCTGTGGTGCTGGGGATTGAACCAAGGATCTGTGAGCTTGACTAAGCTTGCCTAAGTAGGCACTTTAGACTGCTGAGCTATCTCTCAGGCCCTGAGCTAGTTTTCTCAGCCTATGGCCCATTTCACTTGGACCTCAGTTTCCGAAGGGTCCTGTGCTTGGCTTAACACTGTGCTGTCAGCACCTTACAATTTTTAATCATTTTTGAATAAGTAACCCTGCCTTGCCATTCTGCATTGAGCCCCATAAAACGTATACTGTCTTCCAGGAGGCTTCCTTGTATAAGGAAGAGTCCGTGTTGAGGGAGCAGAAAGAGATGGTAGTGGGAAAGGAGAGCCTCGAATGCTGTGCTATGGTGTTTGCACTTTATCCCATATGCAGTAGGTAGTACTGCCACGTTTTGATGTGCAGAGTACTATGGGAAAAGGGCCACTCCGGAATGCTGAATCTGATGTGAACATGATTGGGAGAGTCAAGGAAGGCTTGGGGAGTGTCATCACAACCCAAGGATAAAGCAAGGAAGTTCACTTGGGAACGGAAAGGAAAGGGCAAATTTGGGGAAGAAGAAGAGGAGTAAGAAGAAAAGGAAGAAAAGAAGAATCACTATGTCTTGGTTATAAAGAAAAATGGAGAAAGAGACAGAAAGAGGCAGATGGACCCAGAACAAACTTATAAGACAGTTTCTTTCATTAGATTTGTGGAAAAAAGTTAAAGAACTATTGCCATGATTATTGGTAGCAAAATTGTTAAGGCTCTCAGGATCCTATCAGAGGAGTTGGCAACGAGAACACGCTAACTTCAT
Source organism: Capromys pilorides (assembly GCA_004027915.1). NCBI lineage: Eukaryota > Metazoa > Chordata > Mammalia > Rodentia > Capromyidae > Capromys > Capromys pilorides. Next base: position 3,345 of record PVKN010043875.1, read on the forward strand.
TTGTCCATTCACCTCATTCTTCTAGTAGTTACTGTCATCCACTGTATGTCTACGAAATTATAAACATGAGAGATCCAGCTGTGAACAAAGCTGTAGTCAGTTCTGGTGATGTAACACTTACAAGCTAGGGAGGAAATGAGAGATTAAATGGTCACAGTTGGGGGACTGTCTTGAAAGAGGAGTATCATGGAGTTAGGGAACGAGGGAAGTCTGTTCTGGCCTGTTCTTCCATGGAACTTAAGTGAATGAACAAATGAATAAAATACCTAATTTTCTTATTTCCAGTTCCACTTCACAGCAGTTCAATCATGAGAGAGCATTTTTCACTTCTGAAAGACTTGGTGGTAGGAGTGAGGAGAGGATAGTAGGCTACCCATCGAGTGAGGAAGAAAAGATAGGAAGGAAGCGATACCTTCTTTTCTCTTTTCCTCTGAAATGGTTTCCTGCTGGGCAATGCCTTTCCCCAGTGTGCGTTTTGTGTAGTTTAGATTTCTCCAATGGTCACTTCTCTCCTGTCCCAGTTCTTATACTAAAGATGAGTAACTATCCCTCCAGATTAAGACATTTGTAGTATTTTTATTATCCACTATCTATCTATCTATCTATCTATCTATCTATCTATCTATATTAGGAATTGAACTCAGGACCTTGTGCTTGTCAGGCAGGTGATGTGCTGCTGAGCTATTTCCCTGGCTCCATATTCTTTTTTTCAGTTTTATTCTTCCACTCTCTACTATTTACAAACCAAAAGGATCCCTAGGATTAATGTTGAAAAGAGGCATCAGTGGTGGCAGAAAGCTCCCCATACAAACAAGGACTGCTTCGGGATCGACTTTTAAATCCTGTTGTCATAATCAAAGACTCTGCAGTGTGTGAACATAGGATTTGTAAAGGTGACCAAGAGATACACACCTGGCCCAACACATAAGGCTGAGTATAACTAAACACCTGGAATAAAGTAGCCCTGGGATTCAGCTTGGACATATAAGTATGTCACATCTTCTTCTTCCAGTCCCTAGAAGAGATCACAAGTCCTGGACCCAACAGAGCGTAAGGCTGCTGATGGCTTCGTTTTTAGAAAAGACCTGTCCACAGCATAGCCCTTGACCTTTTCCTGATTGGGTTCAGCTGGATGGATCTTCATGTACCACTCCTGACCTTCACAGTGTCCCCTTCAAAGGAGCATCGGACACAGACTCTGAGAAAGCAGGTGCTTGATGGTGGATGGAAGATTTCCAGGAAAACAGCAAGCAACTGTCGGAAGTTTAGGTTTCTTCCAGACAGGAAAGCAGATATGATGGGACACGACCTGCTTCCTTCTCACTCTGTGGGTGGTCTGTTACAAAAATCCTTTCCTCTGCCTGGTACTATCTGACTCCAGGACATAACAGCCACATGTGTCACTGTGGGTCCTACATATATCACTTGGGGGTACAGAGGCATCACATAACCTTGCAAGCAGAAGGTCGGTGGCTGGTATAAAGCTGGGAGGCTGCAGTGGTGGCTTGGGATACCTGGGTTGTTCCTGCTCTGAGTCTGGCCCTGATTCCCCGTGAGGCTGAGAGCCAGGGATTATTTTTGTGTATAGCACTAATGCCTGAGTACACTCTGCTCCTTGCCTTTGATTCCAGATACGAATCATTACTTTCCCCTGCCAAATTTTGCCTTGTGTGCTGTCATATGGCCAAGCTGTCATACTGATCAAGAATGACAAAGGCCAGCTGACCGTGGTGGTACATGCCTATAATCCCAGCACTCTGGGAGGCTGAGGCAGGAGAACTGCAAATTCAAGCTCAGGTGGGGCAATTTAGCAACTTGGCAAGAATCTGTCTCAAAAAAAAAATTAAAAAGTAAGGTATGTAGATAAATGTAAAAATCCTGGTTTAAATTTCCAATGCCAGCTGGGGAGATGGCTTGGTGATCTAAGTGCCTGAATGGCAAGCGCAAGGACCCAGGTTCAGTCCCCAGTCCCACATGCCATGCCACTCTAGACTGAAGTCGGCCATTGAAACGAGTCATGGTGGTGCATGCCTGTAATCTCAGCGCTGGGAAGGCTGAGATAGGACGATCACTATGAGTCCAAGCTGAATCGTGAGATCCTGTACCAAAGAAATAAATTTTAAAAATTCTCCAGTATCACCAAAAACCTTCTAAACAACAAAATTCAAAAAAAAAAAAAAATCCATCAAGACCATGATGAACACTACCACTACCACTAAGAACAGTAACAACAGAAGGACGACATAGGCCTGACTGCCCACCTACCTAGTGCTAGTAGGACTCAAAGAGGAGAAGGCATGCAGGACATTGATGTGATTGGCACTGAAGCCGAGCCTTGAATTCCTATCCCATGCCTGGCTTTCGGCTGTCATGGTGCCCTGCTCCTCCTTGGCTTCAAGAGGCCAAGGGAGCCGGAGCATGCTGCGCTGGCCTGAGCGATCCTCACAGAGAAGCAAGCATACAGGAGTCTGATGTGGGGCACACTCTGGTCTCCACATTTATGGAAGTCCTGACTCCTTCTTTTAAGGAGAGTAGGAGACATCAGATCAGACTAGCTTCTAGCCCTGGGCACTTGGAGGGGAAACACTAGGAGAACACCGAGCAACCTCGTGCAGTGACCTCAATGATCCATCCTCATACACAGGCTTAACTTTTTAAAAAAGATGTCTGTTCATACTAACACAGCGATGCTATTCTTTCCCTAAGCACCATGCTCTCGTTTGTCAAAACATTTGAAGGTGACTAATTCATGCCCCCAAAGGAATTTTCTCTCACTCTCAAAGCTGCCAGGTTTGTGAGCTTGAGGTTTTTGTGATAAAAGTGTCTCAGGACCCAGGAGGAAGGAAGCCCAAGAACCTCAGGAGAGTTGCCTTGGGCTGCCAGGACACTCTGTGATGGGCAGAGTTCACAACTGCGCTTTCTCCGGAGGGCAAAGAGGAAGTCAGGGGGCTCTAGTCAGGGTGGGCCAGCATAGGCGCCACTGAGGAGCAGGGCACCATGACAGCCGAAAGCCAGGCATGGGATAGGAATTCAAGGCTCAACTTCAGTGCTTCCTGGCCCAGGGATTTTGTGATGGTTTCTAAGTCCTGGGAACTCTAGTTTCTCTCCTGTCAGTTAAGGTGAGGAGAGTGACAGCCTCTTTTAGGATTATCATGAGGATTAATTAGTTAATATATGTGACATGCTTAGAGCAGTGACAGTTAAAAAGCAAACACCTGATAACACTTCAGGTATCACATTGGGGCTGCAGTGAATCTCATCAAATCCTTCTCTGTGTTGGGGTGGGGTGGGTTGGGGTGGGGGACAGATAAGCAGCAGGTCCCATTGTCACCAGAGTTGTCTAACCGGGATAGCTGTTCAGCTGTAGGGATTTTTTTTTTTTTTAACTTCCATCACAAACAGGTCCCAAAATACAGAACAGAAACTCGGCAACTGACATAAACAATTTCAAACAATAATTTCAGAAGACGAATTGCTCCATTTGGGCACAAGATTCCTCTTAGAGGCTTTCCCCACTTGTTTATGTGTTCTGTGGCATTAAGCCACAAGTGAATTAAGCAGACAGTGTGTGCACACCCAGGCTGGGATGCAGAAGGGCCTGCGGATAGCGTGTGTGTGTGTGTGTGTGTGGGGGGGGGTGAGGTGGAGGACCTGCTATTTGACTTGCTTTTTTGAAAGCTATTGATGGGGGAGAATCTGAGGCACAGCGGACTCTAATACTTCTGTGTCTATCCATTCACTGAAAGGTCATAGGATCTAGGGACGGAGATCTGAGTTCAAGTCCCGAGCCATCATGTTCTCTGTGGATGAACTTGATTGGTTCGTTAACCCCTTTTGCCCTCTGCTTTCCCATCCCTATAAAGAAGGCATCCTTATCCATGCCTTACAGGGTTTTGCAATGACCAGCTTAAGACCTCCTTAGTGGTGGTGAATCACTACACAATATGTTAGGGAAATTACCATAGGTAATGACGGGATAGCTGAATGAAAATTGGCAATAAGAGGGAAATAGATTTTGGAACAAAAATTGTCTTTTACGAGGCTGAAGAAATTCCCCTCAAAGTGAGAAGACCCTTTGCATTATACCTGGCAGAAACCCTTAAGTACAAACTTTAGTTATAGTATTTTAGAATCTTAACTTATGCTTGTCAGATTCTATACTAGCATTCACATAATGTGTTGCTTTTTCTGGTTGTGAAACTAACACATATTCATTATACCAAATATGAAAAGCGTACAAGAGTATCAAGATGGAAAGTTAAGTTACTGGCAATTCAAATTTACAAGGATGAAAATATCTGTTAATATTTGCTTATCTTTCTTCAAATTCATATCTGTATACATGCTTATGCTGTTCCTTACAGTTTCTGAGGAATTGGGATTGTATTATGTACTCTGAAATTTTTCTCTTACATTATGGACATCTTTGCATCACATTTGAAAGCACCATATTTAATGTACATAGCATATACAATTTTCAATATATTAAAACATCTGCCTTCTGTTGAACAGTCCAAAAGTATCTCTCAACTTCTTTCTAGTGCTACATATAATAACACAAAAGGCATCTTCAAAAATAAATCTTGAATACTTTCATAATATATGTATATACACCATATGTATATACTATATATAATGTGTATGGTCATAGACATACAACTTTAGGTAAAATATTAATATAGAAACTTACATCATATTTAGCATATATTATACTATGCAATGATAACCTAGGAAATGAGCTTATCTTCAGCGTTAGACACAGTTATCGAAGCAACCAAGCGTAAGCCTTAGGAACATTCTTTGTCTCTACCTTGCAGCCCTTGTGGATGGCTGCTGTGTGAGAAGAGGCCTTGACGTAGCAGGCCCACTTAAGGAGAGAGAAATTGGGTGAAATACCAGGCACATGTGTCTTCCAGCCCTGGCTGTGTTTCTTCTGGGCTGCCTGTTTCTCTGGGGACCATTCGGTAAACTTAGTTCTGGGAGCCCAGACACTAAAGTTCTCACTCTAAATCTTCAGGGAGCCCTGGACCAATTTCTTCATGTCTCTGAGCCTCCATCTCTGAACCTCTTCATGTCTCTGAACTGGTCTTAAACTCAGTTTTGTAAACTTTCAGACTTGGTAAACAAGCAAAACCTCACCAACTGGCATGCTCAGCCTTGGTAAGGAGGAGGAGGTTGACACACAGTGTTGCCATTGAACAACTGTTCTAACAGCTGGCTGTTCTCAAATTTTGTTCTATATGAAGAGAGTTCTTTCTTGGCTTTATTTTTAGACTGAACAGTATTTTCAATTCTAAGACAAAAAGTTCCCAATATTACCAGAAAAACAACCAGAAGCCTTTGCTAATCCCAACAATCAGTGGTGACCTTCCTGGGAGCAGACAAGCCTGGTGCTTTCTTCAGAAGGGTAAAGAAATTCAGAATAAAAACCACCCCTCTTGAATGATTAGAAAATCAGCAATGCTTTCTCCAAAACTTTTTTGTGTTTAAGGGAGAAAGTAAGTGATGACCTCTGTGTGGAAGACTTTATGGAATACAATATAAATTCTATAATGACAAAAATATCTTTATGACTTTCATACACTCTCTAGGGTAAACAGAAATGAGAATGACTAAGCAGCAAATCTTCAGATTATCATGAGAGGCTAGGTGTTGCTACTTTAGAATCAATTTTATGACAACATGTAAATTACTTGACGTATTTATCAATTAACATACCAGACATGGTCACAGAAACACTGGAAAAATGGAAATTAATATGCAATTACTTTCCATGTGGGAATTAAGTAGCTAGCTCTTATTGAGTGCAGCAGCCTATGCCTCACTTAGTCAAACACCTTTTGCAAGCTTTTTCTCTAAAACATCCCCAAATTTCCATATATATAAACAGAGACATAGAGGTTCCAGAACTTAAGACACACACCTAAGTTCATATGAGTGGTAAGGCTGTGACCAAGATTTCAGCCCATGTCAGCCCGCTTCAGGACCTTTGCCAAAATAGATCAATGGAAATTATCCAATTTTCATGGTTTTGCTTTATACATGGGGGATGTTTTCCAAGACTCCTGGCCGATGCCTAAAACTGCAATCAACCTGAACTCCATGAAGGCTATGCTTTTTTGCTTCACACATTTCAGTGATAAAGTTTCATCTGTACATTAGGCACAGAGAAATTTATGACAATACGATATTAGAATAAAACAGTCATAACAATATACCATACAAAAGGTAATTAAAACTTATAATAAATTGCTTAGTTCTTCTGCAGTGGGAGATGGCCTTGTTGTTCTCTCCTGAAAAACAAAGTCCTTGCCATGACCTGTCCCTGACTGCCCCCTACATGCTATTTACTGAGATAGGTAGAGCTGGCTATATTAAAACACATGTTCCACGCAGTAAGGCCAGCCTTGCATACATCGAAACTATCCGTGCATTGCTCGTTGGAGGCCTCTGAGCTTACTAAAGTTACAAAGTTTCTCCTCTCTAGCCCTGTGCTGCGATCTCCACCCACCTCCTCTATTGATACCAATCAAAGCCATGAGCTTTGGAGACCCTGTCTTTTATTGCACAGAGAACATCGGGTCATCCCAGAGCTCCTCAGCTGCAGGGTGTTCGTTCTTTGTCTTTCTTTTTCATCTGTGTGTCACATTACTCGATGGGTTAGACTGATGCTCTCAGCAGGGATTTCAGTGACTACAAGCTTTAAGACTGATGCTCTTTGCAGAAGTTTGGAATTGGCTGTTTTCCATTTAATATTTTCAGACCATCGTTGTTCCCAGAGAGCTGCAGTAAGTGAAACCTCGAATGGGGGCCTCTCGTGAATTAGTA
>PVKN010043876.1:0-10171 GCA_004027915.1 Capromys pilorides
CATTATTATTTCTTATTAAAAGTAATATATAAATACGGATTGTTGTAAGTTAATAAATATATATTGCTGTACATGAGAAGATAAGACATTCTCTGATTAGAAACCTTATTATGTCTTTTGAAACAAAAACTAATATAAGACTCTACCCTATTTTTGAGGAGAAATAGTAGCTTAGTGGTAGACAACTTGCCTATGATATGTGAAGCCCTGTGTTCAATCAATGATTTCCTCTATATAGATTTTACTTAGGAAAATCATAAACAAGCAAACAATAGATGGGATATACAGTAGATGCCAGGGCTGACACTTATTGTGAGTAGCTGCAATGAAATGGGTGTGGTAGAGGCTAGGGAAGCCCTGCCCTCAGAGTAGTAGCTTGTATTCCCTTGGTTGCATGCTCCTTCTAGGATCCCTTTTAATAAACTGCCACCAAGAAAGGTGGTTTACCTCTGGCAAGAAAATCACCTTCACTGACCTAACCAAAGACTCACCTGTGTAGCTTGAGGAGAGCTCAAAATTTTACAGGGACTGTCTTAGTTAATTTGTACTCGTTGCTGGGACAAATTCCTGAAACTCAAAATGAAGGAAGGAAAGATTTACTTAGCTCACAGTTTGTGGAAGTTTCAGTTCATAGTCTGCTGGCTACAAGGCAAAGGGCAGCAGTTCTTGGTGGAAGAAAACAATGAAGAGCAGAGGAGGAGCAGCAGCTGTGACATCCATCAAGCCTCTCTCTCCCTTCTATGCTGGCACTCCACTGGGAAGATCAGAGCTCCTCCAAAGTGGCGTGGCTGCGAAGATCAAACTTCTGCAAAAACCAGGACTTCTGCAAGGAAGTGGGCAAGGCCAAACCACACAAAGTCTTTTTCAGCTCCTTTTATACACTTTTGTTCTGAGTCACTCTGGGGTGACCTGTCTGGCCCTAGGGTGGAACCAATCACACCCCAAGGTGGGACCAATCTTGTTCCAGAGCAGGCCCTCCATATCCTGCAGGATGGGGCCTCCATAGCCTGGAACCAGTGGAGCTGATCTAGCCAAGCTTCCTCTAGTTGACACAATGTATAAACTGCCACAGGGACACACAGGAGATATTCATTCTTTGCTTTTAATTTGTGGGAAGAACCATTATAAAATTGACTATAATGGTGATGATAGAAATTTCTCAAGTGAACCCAAGTTATTCCAGTTCTACATGGCTCTGCTCCTGGGCTCTCCGCCTCCCCACTCACAGTTCTCTTCCACTTGAAACAAAGCAGTTGTTAGACTTCAAATTTGCCTAAGGACTTTTTCTTATTATGATCAGTACAAACACAAGGAGGAAGAAAGCTGTTACTGTTGCATAATTATTTTCAGTAATTAGTAGGGCTGGGGTGGATGAAAATCACTTCCAATGTGAGTGGCTTAATAGCATGACTACTTTATCTGCAACTCCTCTCCAGTACAAAAGTTCATATTCCTTGGGGCACAATCACTATACAAAACCAAGAAAAACAGCTTTCTGAAAAATAGATGGGTTCATTAGAGTTGCAGCTCAGGAGAAGGTGGAGAAAATGCAACTTGTTTAAGTGCAGCCTTATTTACTTTGGGGGATTTTTTTTTTTTTTTTTGCCATGACTATTAGTCAATGAATGATCCAAGATGTTCTTTTCGATCCTGCTTGTTCCTGCAGGGAAGATAAAAAACTGAGGGCCTGGCTAATGCCACAGTAATGTTGCCGGGGTTATGCAAATGTGATGCTGGAGGTCAGAATGGTGGATTTCACACTAGAGGCAGCAGAAGCTGAGTGTCTGGGGAGAAGGAGGTACAGAGTGAAGGCCAGTACTTTTTGATGAATGTGAAGAACATGCCTGTTAATAGGGAGTACTTTTCTTTCCCTGCAGCACAGGATAATCAATGTTTGTGCTGAAAAGATCAAAGAACTTGCCTTGGAAGTGTTGCATATTGATAAGGCAGAGAAGATGGTCGACCCAACATGGTCAACCTGATAACTCCAGGATCTCTCATTACCTACACTGAGTATGACTCGCTTTCTTCTTTAGCCAAATGATAACAAATGTTTTCACATCAACATAACATGGGAACAAGGAAAACCCCATGCTCCAGGCTTCCACCCCTGACTAGGCAGCTATAACATTGAAGCAGGAAAACTAATAATGGCCTGTATGACAGCCTTATCATGTAGAAAGTAGAGAGTATAGCAGATATCTTGCCTACCTCCCTCCCAGAGTTGTTGTGAAGTGAAACATGAAATAATATATGGCAAAACACATCATGAAAATATATTACAAATACCAGCCTCTGTGAAGTGCTTGTGTCATACACAGTATGTTCCTGAGTAAGCAATGACAATGAGGTATTAGTTATTAGTGCTGGAATTACACATAAAATACTTTTGCAGAGAATAGTTGGAATGAAATTGTTGAGCCATGACTAGATCAATTGCCATTGGGGATGTAAATGTGAGCCTGTGGGAGAATAGGTGTAATCACACTGTCAAATGGGCTCTAGGATTTGAATGATCAGTAGCCAAGTAGTTGCCAGTCGATTGTTTTTGCATGTAACAAAAGGATCCCATCACATCACATGCATATTCATCTCTGTCTCTCTGTCTCTGTCTCTCTGTCTCTCTCTGTGTCTCTGTCTCTGTCTCTGTCTCTGTCTCTGTCTGTCTGTCTCTCTCTGTCTCTCTCTCTCTCTTTCTGTTTCTGTTGTGTATGCTGGTACAAATGCAATTCTCCCCTGAGAAATAAGAGCTGTGTTCAGAAGCCTACATGGAGAACTACCAGGGTCTGATACCTGGAAGAATAAGGAAGGCACTGTGATGAGTGAGTGCACTTAGCTAGGTGTCAAAAAACTTGGTTAACTCTTTCAGCCAGCATAAACAGAAGGAGATGACATGGCTGATTAACCAAATGTTTGCTAATAGGTAGGTTTCAATCATGAATGATCCATGTTTAAAAGGATGAGTACACAGCTAGTTGTACTTACTGGTAAGTGATACTGTGATGATTAAATACATCTCTGTAAATTCTGGTAGGACCCTGGAATCTTGCAGCTTTTCTCAATAACAACGTGAAGCAAAGTTATCTTTACATTGTAGAGACAATGCCTTGCACTTCTAGCATACTTTAAGTCTGCATGCAGCAACAGCCACTTTGTAATATTCCATCTTCTAATGTTTGGGAGTTACAACAGCACTAGGTAGGAGGTATTGTGATTTTCTGTATGCCACCAGTGGCAAACAGTTTGGAGACATATAGTGACATGCTTCATAATCATACAGCTGGAAAAGAGCAGAGCTAGAACTTGAGCCTAAAGTGATGTGGTAGCGTCAGGACTCCTGGAGACCTGTGTGAAGAACAACTTGGCTTCAGCTAATTTTTATAGGATGTGGCAAAGGTATTTTGGTACTTTACCAGAAGACACATTTTCCTAAGGTACAAGGAATATAGTTGTTCTTGGTTTTGATAGTTACATCGTTATTAAGGATTCAATAAGAACCATTCTGGAGGGGGCTGGGGAGATAGCTCAGTAGGATAAATGCTTGCTTGGCAAGTGCAAGGGCCTGAGTTCAACCCCCAGTTCCACAAAATAAATAAATAAATAAATAAATAAATAAATAAATAAATTAATAAATACATACATACATACATACATACATACATAGGACTATTCTGGCTATTCTAAGGAATCTTACTTGAGCTCCCATCCTCTTCTCCCTGTCAGCTTCCCCACTCAGCATGGTTTTCTCTTAACTTTATAGAAATGGTATTGATAAAGAGAAACCACTTATACCTATGGGAAGAAGCTTATGCTGGCCCATGAGACATTGGGGATTATATCACAACTAGGAGAAGGATAGAAAGCAAACTGAGTGCTTCCTCTGACCAGTAAGTTTAATCATCCATTAGTAGTTGAATTTCTCCCATTACTTGTACTTCTGTGCAATAAAAATGTTTACATAATACTTCTATGAGTTGACAATGACTAATAGTATCATCAGGCTAATGGAGAAATCTCTGACCAATGGTAAAAAGGCACCACTTTATTCAGTTCATATTGACTACTGAACATGTACACACATGTGTTTGTTCATTGCTTCTAAATCAGCTACAGGCTGAGAATGAATCTCTTATTTGCCTCATACTCCTAAAACCATCACAAAGTCACCACATGTGTTCAGTAGCCTTCCTAAGGCTGTACCTGTAGCCATTACTCATGAAGATCAACATACAACTTCTTATTCCCCTGAAATATTGGGCAGCAATATCTGTGTAGGATATCGGACTGGCAAAGCATTTGCTTTAAAGGGGAAATCACATTTCTTCTGTAATACAAAGGAAAGGAATTCTCTGGACCAGCCTGCAAAGGTTTTGAGAGGCTCTGCATGCAGCTTTCATAACTTTAGGGCTGCTGAAAGGCATGGGAATGTCATTAGACGCTGTCTCACTACTTGAGTTTCCAAACTAGTGTATGGCATTTTGAAGAGAGGAGCAGGGAGAACAAGTATCTTGTTTCAGGGAACACCAGACAAGCTCATATGAAATTACATTTGTCAAAGCTGATCTTCCTGTAAACTGCAACAGGAACAAATGCAGCTTTGGAGAGGGATTGTGTTCCTGCTCTGTGATTCACAAGTGGCAAACCACATGGCAGGTTGAAAAGAAAAATGGCAATTTGTAAATGTTCTATTCATGGTTGGCCTTCTGTGGAGAGTTGGAGAAATGCAAATCCTTTGGTATTGATTGGGCTTTCCCTGGGGCCTACCAAGAAACACATGCACCAATAATCAACAATTTCTATGGGAGGAAATTATGGCACTGGAGAAAGTATCTGCTTCCACAGACAACCATGCAATCTTGTAATCTAGGGCTTCCTGATGCTGTTTACAGGTTAGGAAAGCCAGATGCATTTAGATTAAAATGCTACATTAGCTTTGTGACGTTTCTTAATGCAGACAGATCTTATGGAAGGGGCAAACATGCCACAAGTACAGGTCATGTTTATGGATGCTGCTACCTTTCTAGAATGATTTGGACATTGCAATGTACTCAGGTAACTTGTGAAAGGAAATTGTTTCCCTTGAGGAATATTAAAAGCAAGCCAGAGGTGGAGAATTACTAAAGAGCTGTTAGAATCTTGCATACTCACAGGTACAAATAAAGGAGATTTTATTGTTCCTTAACTTGGAGGAAGTCAGGTGCCTTATTTACTCATCTCTCATTGCTCGGACAAATACACAACACTCTAAATGAGGGAAGGAAAGGTTTATTTAGCTCACAGTTACTGGAGGTTTCAGTCCATATTCAGCTGGCTCCAAGGCAGAGAGACATATGGCAGAAAACAACCTTTCATGGCGGTAGGCAAGAGCAAGAGCAAGAAGGGAGAGAGCTAGCAGCAGCTCAAGCAGCTAACTTCTTTCCTCCCTTACATTGAAATGCAAATCACCTGCCCCAGAGGAGGTGCAGCACCCATGTCCACAATAATCAATTACAAATTCCAGAAGCTGCCCCATGACTGCATGAGGCTTTTGGGGGGACAGCTATACACAAACCATAACATTAGGCTAGCAGGTAAAACCCTGGGGAGAGAGATTGTGCATTTCTCATGTGGGAATGTGAATTTTATTTACTAATGAGACTATTATACACACATTTAGTGTATTATGTACTTTTCACACCAGATCCCTGGTTTGACAGCTCAGCTGAGTTTCACTTAAATTTGTTACCTTGCAATGTTAAACACAGGTTTAAGACAATCACAAAGACTTCATGTTAACCAAGAGCCTCATCTTAAACCTGCTTCTTGAGGTCTGTAAGAATTATTGAGATGGCTATCAGAGAATGGGGAGAAGTGTGGGAGGCTGGAAATGAAAGGGGAAAATAAGGTGGTGGAAGGTTCAAGAGCCCTGGGAGCCCACATAAATTGCCATAAATAGTGGTCCCTGCATTAATCAGAGTAAAACTGTCAATGCAAACTAAAGGCAAATGATAGATTTCACTAGTGCTTCTGACAAATGGTTCAATTTACTCTTTATTTTGTTTGAGAACAAGATCATGTAACACTTTCAGTTCACTGCTTGTTGATTACAGTGCTCCCAGACATTTTAAAGGCAAGGGTTGTAACATGACATTTAATTACAGCGCCAGTGACTTTGGGTTCTCTTTCACATTTGCTCAAAAGCCCGCCATAGTTCAGGCATCACTTTCTCAGGTCACTTTGGAGTACCCCTTCTCCTCTTCTGCAACTGTCATATCCAGAAAGTCTCATTGTTTGGCCCAGGGATGTTATTTTGGTATAACATTCTCAGCTCCAAAATAACAATCCCTCTTCATGTCCTTCATGAAGCTCAAATACAAAAAGCTTGACACTCAATGAGAGTGCTAAATTCAAGTGATGTGCTATTCGCATGAAGGTATTTGATCTGTGAAACACATTTCTTACTTAGCAATACGGTTTCATACACTCAGCTTGTGTTATGATATTACTTCCTGGACAGTAAATATACTAGAATATTTTATCAACAGGAGCAGGAGAAACAGCTTGAAATATATATTTAAAAGTAGTGGTGACAAGGACAATCAACTGGCAGCTGGTTGGCCAATACCAACTTATCTCCAAGAGATCACCTGGCAAAGGGGTTTGCTGTCTCCTCTCACAGACTTACATCCAAATAAGAATGGAGCTTTATGCCAGCAATTAATGTATTCCTGGAGTAAACATTTCCTACAGAAGTAAAGTTGTGGTGAGAAGTAAGTAGTTTATTTCCTGTTTCACTGTGAATAACTCCCGAGGGGCTGGTTGGTTTCTGGTTCCTCCAAATCAAAGGCAAACAGCAGCTGGTTGCTCCTGATACGCCTTCTAGGATCTACAAATGGACACTGGAGAAGGTAAAATTTCGGGGACTGATCACTGCACCCTGCAGGAATTTCAGGGGACTGTTTGTTTTCTAACCCAGAAAAGAACTTCTTCATGGCTTACTGCCTGTTCATCTTGAAATTTTGAAAAGGCAAAGCGGACGCTCGATGCTGAGGAAGATAAAAAAAATCAATTGTTAAACTGCATTCTGAGCCTGTTGCATGTTCCTTTGAATTTCCGTGTTAACAAATCTCTGTCCTCCAAGAATGGACTATGTATTTGAACAAACAGCTGAAAGTCAATAGAGCTCACACTGACGATAAAGGTGGGTGATCATGCTCAGCAATGAGTGTTTTGGATTAAGACATGAGCTGCATCTCTTTTTAAAGACACACATTTTCCTGTGCAGCTTAAAAGTGAGCTGTGGAGGCATTCTGATGAAGAGAGTGCAAGAAAGTTTTGAGCGATGTTTGTGTCTCTGGAATGAGCGTACGTATTTCAATGGGGGCAACTTGGAATGACACCGTTCACTTGGATACAAAGGATGTGGAAGCTGGTTGAACAATAGAAACTACATTTTGCTTTTATAGTCATCCATCTGATGAATGTAGATTATAATGTAGGGAGTGCTTTGTAATATTTGTCCAATTGTGAAAACACAATCAGTTCTTCAGGGTGGCATAGGGGACCAGGAAGGTTCAGACTGATCTAGTTTCGCTTAATAGCTGTTACATTTTGACTTAACTGCTTTGTGTATTAAGTTTTTGTAACTCTTGATCTGTAAAGTGGAACAAAATAATGCCCATTTGACTATCCTTTTGATGAATGTTGAAGAAGACAAAGTACATAAAACTTTGGAGCCATACCTACAAGATAGTGGGCACTGTATAAGTTGCAGTTATCTTCCTCCTCCTCATCATCATTAGCATCATCTTCATAATATCCTCATCAAAATTGCTACTGCTGCTATTATGTAGGCATCCAGTTGTTGATAAATGATTAAGAGACTTGTAATCATTCATTGATAAGATGGCACTGTTCTAGGTAGGGGACTTGGAAGTGCGGCATGCATGGAGGAGAAAAAATGCTGGCTATGGTCAGATGATGAGTCTAGAGACATTGTGAAGATGGGGTCTCAAGGGTCATGGAGATAACTCAGTAGATAAGCACTTACCTTGCAAGTGCAGGGTCCTGAGTTCAATCCCCAGTACTGAAAAAAAAAAGAGAGAGAGAGGGTCTCATCTCCTTCTGTCTCTACATTTTCCAGTTTTTAGCTGGTTAGGTTTGTTTACCAAAGAATTTAGTAATAAGAGATTTATTTAGAATTTATTATGCAAATACTTAAGGGTCAGAGAGCTGTATTGATGTTCTCCTTAATTAGGCTGGAAATATTGAAAACATTTAGGCAATTAATTGCCTTGTGCATATAAACATTATGATAAATTAAAAGATTTCAGACAAGCTCCAAATCACCATACCAAAAAAAAAAAAAAAGCAAAGACACAGGGTCAACAGAGTGCAATTTTCACAGAGCTGAGTTTTCCTTCGTCTCCAAGCTACTCTGTTCCCACTGGTTTCATGTAGGTAGCTCATTTTTGCTTCAGATTTCCCCCTTTTCACTGATTAGTTCTATAGTAATGAGGATATTTAGAGGTTGGCTCTGGGGTTTTAAATATGTATTATGAGTATGTTTTGTATGCATACAGGGACTCAGCTGATCCATAAGCTTAGTCAAGAGCCCACATGGAATGATTCTGAGAGAGCTCTCAGTAATAAGGAGATAGGGCTGAGATGAGCATCTCCAAATGCCTGTGTGCTGGTCCCCAGAGGGAGTGGAAAATTTCTAAATATCAACTGGAAGGCAATTGGAGGGGAGACGCTTGTTTCACGCTCTTCTGCCTCCTTAGTGTACCCTGAGGCAATGCTCATTGCTAGGATCATGAATAGGATGCAGAAGTCATGCTGGAGGAAGAGAAGCATGTTTGTTACATGCAGGCTTTCATGTGGAACAGAAGACACTGTGGAAATGCCTGCACCTGTTGAATTCAGGCCATCACCCCCAAAGGCTCTTTACTCACTATGGGGTTGGCTATAAAACACATAGCATAAAACTTTCTGTGTGAGCCACTTTTAAACGTGTGGTTCAAGATGGCTAAGTATATTTATATTTTGGGCAATAGATCTCCAGAATTTCTTCATCTTATAAACTGAAACTTTGTCCCCATTAGACATCAGTTCCCATTTGCCCTTCCCAGAGCTTTGACAATGACCATATTATTTGGTGTCTCTATCAATTTGATTGCATTTTTTAAAATTTAATTTTATTAATTTTAATGAGAAAGAAATAACAATGAGACAGTTTCAAAACATGTTGGTAGGACAGTTACTTTGCATATTATTGTCTTCATAGTAGTTGTTCAGAGTACACAATGCAGACATGATATATTTTCTAAACACTATTAGTACAAATTATTCTGCTCATTGAGCAAAGAGAAAGTAGCTGTGTATGTAGTACAATAGTCCATAATAGTAGTGGGTTATCAGCAGAACTGGCAATATCAGAAGCTGTTGACTTGAGCCCTTTACAGCTCAGCATATTAATATGGCTTTACTTTTTATACCTCATGGTTAGACTTTTATGCTAGATAGTTGAGACCAAGATAAAGCAAGACTTATATAACAAAAACGTAACTTTTGTATCTCAGAAGATCAGCCAAATCTCTTCAAGATTTACCTTGAAACCATGTACAGTGTTCTGTAGAACTGTTGTCAGTGTCAGCCATTTGGATGAGTCACGGTTATTGCTTGACCAGTTTGCTCTCTGTGAATGCCTGAGAGAATGTTTTCTCTCTAGATGACTCTCCTTTGGCCCATATACATCGTTGATTCCTTTCCTCTGTGGCCTCAAAATCTCCTTGAACAGAAAATTTGGGACATCACTGAGTTATAGGATGTTACAGCACAGGTTGTCTTAGGTCCAGAGTCCTCACTGATGTTGAAGGGCTAGGGCCAAAATACTGGCTATCTTTGTAGCTCTTCCTTTTCTCTAACTTTTTGATTTGCAAACTTAAGTTGTTAACCCTCCAGAAAAGAAGCTCAATGACAGTATTATCCTATAACATAGGCCCTTAAGCTTAACATCACTATCTTCCTGAATATCAAATGCCTTAGACATAGCATGGAGCTGGTATTTTCCATAAATCATTGATATTCTAATAAATTCCCATAGAATGTGAAAAAAAAATTACACATTTTCTTGCAGAAATTTAGAAATCTAACCATATACAAAATTGTAGCAGGATAATCCTAGGACATT
>PVKN010043877.1:0-10175 GCA_004027915.1 Capromys pilorides
CTCACTTTGTAGCCCAGTGTCTTAGTTACTCTTCTCTCATTGCTGGGACAAATACCCGACACTCAAAATTAGGGAAGAAAAAGTTCATTTAGCTCACAGTTACTGGAGGTTTCAGTCCATATTCAGCTGGCTCCAAGGCAGAGAGGCACATGGCAGAAAACAACCTTTCATGGTGGCAGCTAAGAGCAAGAGCTCGGGGAGAGCTAGCAGCTGCTCAAGAAGCTAACTTCTCTTCCTCTCTTACATTGAAATGCAGGGGAAGGGCATCACCCATTTTCACAATAATGAATTACAAATTCCAGAGGCAGCCCCATGACAGCATGAGGTTTGGGGGGAACACCTAGACACAAACCTTAACACTCAGGCTGGTCTTCAACTTGCATTGATCCTCCTGCCTCAGCCTGTGGAGGATTTCTTGATTTACATTTTAAAAGGATCATTCAGACTAAATACTGAAAGCTTTTGAGAGGACAAGAGTGGAAGTTTGCCATAGTTTTAAGCAAGAAAAGGTAAAAATTTAAGACAGGATGAAAGTGGCAATAGTGGTATAAAGTGGCTGGATTTAGGACATAGTTTGAAGATAAAGTCAGAAGGCTACTTCATGGCCTGGATCTAGGACATGAGAGAAAGGAGGATTGGCCTGAGGCTGTGTTTGGCTTGAGGAAAACCCCAGAGAACACAAGCCTCTGAGAAGGAATGCCAGGTTGCACATTTGGTTACAGCGCGCATGAGGTGTTGATCTCTTTTCCTGCATGCATGCAATGGAACTGTCTTCCATGGCCTCTGTGCAGGTGGCCCAAACTCATGGCTGAATTCTAGGCTGCAGAATGTGAACACTGATTTGTGCCTCACTTTCTGGCATAGCTGGTAGCAGGCTGCCCAACTCAGCACTCCGTGCTCTTTTCCTACCCTGTGAAAATGTGTAAATGTGGAAGGCAGTCGCAAGATAGGAAGACACAGGGACCCTGTCCAAGGCAACCTGCTGACTGGGCTTGCCTACAGACTTGGAGAGCAAGATGTAGGCTTTTGTTGGACCAAGCCAGAGATTTTGTGGTACATCTGATCCAGAAATTCTTGCTATACTGATTCGTGCATTATCCACATTGAACACATGTGTTGAATCAGCGTAGTGATGGGTCTTACACTTATATGAATGGACGTGGTCCCCACCAGGATGAGCACTGCTTGAAGGAAAGAAGAGGGGACACTGGCTGAGTCTAGAAGGGCGTCAGTGCATATTTACAGATTGAGTGCATAAGGATGAGCCAGCCAAGAAGCCAAAGAAGTGGCCAGGGTTGTAAGAGGGCAGCCAGAGGGTGTGACACAAAGGAAGTCTGTCATTGGCTGTTTCATTAGGAAGCCCACCACGGAGTGCTTCATTATCAGAAACTGAAAATATGTGAAAATATGACATTGCCATATGGCATAATACAGTCCTGAAAAGTAGGAAACCCTAGGCTCTTTAAAAGTAACAACCCCTGCTTAAGAAAAGGAGAATGACAGGGAGATTTTTCTTTCTTTTTTTTTAAATTACTTTTAATAAGAAATAACAACGTGACAGTTTCAAAACACATTAGTAGTACATTTCCAGTATTTGATACAATGCATATTGTTGTCTGCCCAGTAGTTATACAGAGCACAGGGTGTAGACTTGATCATTTTTCTAATCCTTATTGGTACAAAAAATTTCTTCTCATTGAACTAAGAGAAAGTAGTTGTATACATAATCCAAGGTTCCATATTCGCAGTGGGTTATTGGTAAAACTGGCAATGTTGGAAGCTGTTGATTTAAGCATTTTACAGCTCAGCATACTAATCTAGCTTTACATTTTATGCCTTGTGGTTAAACTTTTCTGCTGGGTGATTAAGGGCAAGTTAAAGCAAGACCTTTATAACAAAGCATGGAACTTTTGTATCTCTCAAGGTCAGTCATATCCCCTCAGGATTTACTTTGAAACTATGTACAGTGCTTTGTAGAACTGTTGAGATTTTTCCTAAAGAATTAGCCAGGGAATCACACACTCTATTGGCTCCCTGAACTTGGAAGTCTCCTGTTAAGCCAACATTTCCTTTTCCTCCTGTGAGAACAAGTGAGATTTGAATAAAAAAGCTATTGTCATTCCTCCTGCTGCTTTGTTTTGTTTGTGGTGATGTCTTTCATCAAGCACATAAAGGACTGAATGGTGTTTTAAATTGGAAAGCCAGAGATGTGTGAGTCTTAGATTGTATTTTGCACCCTTCATCCCATCTGAATTCATTCCAAATGACACGAGCCGCTCGTAGGTTATTACTTTACAATAACATTTAAGTGCATCTATTTTTCCACTTCTTTGATCTTTCTTGCTTCACTGTACTTTATTTTTTAAAATCAGCTACAGTCACTGTGGGAATGTTGCTCTGAGAATTATCCTGAATGACAACAACACTCTATGGGTTCCCCTTGGGAGACACTGCTGCCCTGAGTTCCGGTCCCCGGGCCTGGTCTCATTTCCTCACTCTAGTTCATGTTGATCCTATGACTGTTTTAGAGTTCTGAGCCTGCCCTATGACTCTCAAGATCATGATAAAGACATGTTTGGCACATCTTGATACTGTCACCGATTTTCCTTGTCTCCTTCTCCGTGCCCCCTCAATCCCCATCTCAAAACATGGCATTTAACCTGAGGTGCAGGCACTGCTCATGTTGAATCTGCCAAGGAGTCCCTGTCCAATCCCCTGGTAACTGTGACCCCATACAGCCCCTAGTAAAACAGCAGGCCTGCAGAAAACCCACCTTATGTTTGACAGACCATTTCTTAATGAGCACTTCAGAAATGAAGTTCTTTTAAAATCACACTCCTCTTTAAAATAAAATCATCCAGTAAATGCAGTCCAGCTTTTGTTCGTCCTAGGACATACTGTGTAGTAAGTCTACAAAGAGTAAGCAGCCTGAGTTTTGTCATACACTGTGAAATAGTCACAAGATTTAAAGTTGTGATGTCACCAGCCACTTAAGTACTGTCTTCCTATATGGCCTGAAAGGTAAAGCTGTCACTCGTTTCCCACAGTGGCTATGCTGCAGAGGCCCCTGTGGCTTTCTGAGTCTTACAGCCAGTGTTGGTTTTTAACTACCCTCTTTCCATTGAGCATTACAGGAAAGAGAGGGAAGGGCAGGAGGGTGGCACTGACTTCACTGGTCTGTCACTGGCTTCGTCCCTTGAAAAGACTGACTGTGAACAGTAAGTGCCAAGGCAATAGAAAAGCCATCAACTCAGGGTCACCGAAGGGGACCAATTCATGACTTTTCTCAAAGACTTCCACGTTTTACGCCCTGTTTCCAATACAACACCAGGAGGACAAGGCTCCAGCATCAGGTTGGCTCTTTCCCGACTTTCCTTATGGCATGAACCCTATACAGGACGTCTTTTTCCTTTGTGGTTAGAGTGATGCAAATGTGCAGAAATAATCCACTTCCCTTGTTTTCATCCAGCCACACTGTACTGACATCAGAGAAAGTGATACTGAGCTTATTTTCAATAAAATAAAAGCTAAAAGTGGTATAGAGTCAACATGAGAATACACCCTGTTCCGAATCTCAGTGTAGGGCTTGAATGAGGGTGTTGAAGCAGGTAAGGAATCCCTAGTGCAGAGACGTCCGTGTGAGCAAGCCTCTGGGACTTCACCTGCCACACAGTCGTGAGCCTCCCAGTTAATCCCAGTGAGCTCACGTATCTTGACAGTGTCTATTAATCTGCACAAACATGGAGTCTTTCAAGTAGCTTCTTCTCTTATTCTCCAATCCAAGTTACCCTTGTGCTCTGAGTCGCTGTGCATTTTCTTCCTGCTATCCAGCGCATGCTAAAAGTTGGCAGCATGTTCCAAACATAGCACTCCTTGATTGTGTATAATGAAGGAGCTGGGACATCAATTTCTGCACTGGAAAGGATGATGCATCCCTTGTCCCCAAAGATGTCCATGTCCTAATCCCAGCAGCCTGTGGCTACAAACCAAGGGGACTGGATGGTGCTGGGGAAGGACAGTAGACAGTGGATTGTAATGCAGGGATCCAGGGTAAGCAACTTGGTGTGTAAAGGAGAGCCAGGAGGCCCAGGAGGAGAGGGCTGGCACGCGGCTGGCTTTGAGCCTGGGGCCTGGGGCTAACAAGGATCCTGGGTGCCCTTGTGCCAGCAGAGCAAGGACACTGAGCCTTCCTTAGAGCCTGCAGAGGGAGCATGGCCGTGCTGGTCCTTGCAACTAGCCCAGGGTGCCTTGTGTCACACCTGCAGAGCGGTGGGTATGCTGCACTGTGGCCCTGAAGTTCCTCAGTTCCTGGTGGTTTGTTATGGCAGCAGTAGAAAATTCACACAGATGCCACGAGACGTACACGCTTAGCAGCTTGATGAACAGTCCAGCCGTTAACCCTTTCCCTTACTTTCGGACTTGAGTTATACATTTTTCCCTTCCTCCCTCGTCTTCATTTCATACGACTCTAGAAAGCACATCAGGGCTTCATGCGTTTCTGCCCGAATCGTGTTGCTCCCCGTTCTTGGGCTGCCCCTGCCTACTGTTTTTCCAGCAGATTTCTGCAGTGTTTCCTGGGGTCTTCACGGAAGAGCAGAATGTCAGTCTTACGGTGTCTTCTTGATTCTGCAGCCTCACTGTTTGACACAGTTCTAGGCACACTGGGAAACACGTTTATTAAGCTAACATAGGTGTAGTTATAAGGCCAGGCGTGGTAGCCTTTCTCAAGAGGGCCCGGCTTCTAGGAAGACATCACTGGTGAAGAATCCAGATGCTCGACCCAGTGGCGAACTTAATTTTTCAACTTAGATCATTTTAAACTTGAAGCAGAGATACTGAAAACTTTTTTTTCTATTTTTCAGGCAGAAACCAATTATCTTAAGATGTCAGCCACCTAGCTTTTATAGGTCAGTTTATATTTAGAGTAAAAGCAAATATATAAATGGTTCTTGGACCCACCTAAAAGAAGAGTAGACCTATTTTTTCACATCTTACATCATTCTTCTTTTGAATGACAAAAGGATGTTGCTCCAAGAGGAATGGAGGTGCACACCCCCTGTGTCTTGGCCCGTTCAGGATTTTACAGAGTCCTGGGCCTTGGGCACTCAGCAACGCTTGCTGATTGATATGTGATTGGACTTTTCCTTCAGAAGGTACCAAAACAAAACTCCTGTGATTTTTTTACTCAGTCCTGGCTTCCTTCCACCCATAGTATAATGGTTCCTTCTTTGAAGGTTTTGGGCAGCAATGGGTAAAGATAGGTAAGACAGGGGCTTGACTTTGGTCAGTCTTACTTATCAAGTTGTAAGAATAGTAACTGGGTGTACCCCATTGACAGGATAATCCTACTTCAGATAAAGGTGCTTCTGGGATTGTTTGTCATTTGAGAGGCTGAAGAAGGGACAGCCTCGGCCAAACTAAAAAAAACATCTCACATAATGGTGTAGGATGCAGTGTGGTTGTTCTACCAGTGACCTGAGGCCTGACCTGATTGTCTCAGGGTGTTTTCCGGAATCTCGTTAGTAATGTCAAATTCCCCCAGGGGACCGAAGAAAGGTACAGGCAGGTGTGACTAAAGCAATATGTCTTCAAGTTGTAATGTGGAAGGCAGTCATCTCATTAGTCGACTTAAGAATTTCACATGCACTAATATAAAAGAGTTCTTAAATAACAAATGATAAAATCTGATAGCATTCTGCTCGTGTTCTGAAGGATAACAGAACATTATCATCACCTCTACGCGACCTGTCAGGAAATTCAGGAGCTGGTGGTCTCCCGAACAATGAGGGATTTTAAAACATTTTCATCCAGTAGTTGAAGAGTCTTTAAAGCCATTTTGATGAGAGAATTAGGTTTTGTAACTTAAAGCTCTCATAGAAACTGGCAAATTGGCTTTGTCAGGAAGCGGTTTTTTATCCAGTATTTGGTTTGCTGTGGAATCAACTTAAGCAGATTATAAATAATGTGAGACTATTACAAGCTTTCGCTTGAAGAGACCTGGTGTGATGGTCGAGAGATGCAGCTCTTTGACAGACGAACATTGGCCAAATTTTTAAACATCCAGTTTTGTAGCTGGAATTGTTGCTGACGTAATCAAGATTTATGCTTGGTTGCTCAGTGGCTCCTGGAGTCTTTTGGAGGCATTTTATCACAGGTGCAGAATTGTGTCAGGGTCCTGGTTCCACAAGGAAATTACAGCTTATCTAGAATTTAAGCTTTCATAATGGCGAGGCCAAAGTTATGGGGAAAAATGTCACACCAGCACCATGAGACCAGAAATAAAGCCAGGCACTCCGTTAAGTTTTAGTTTTGATTGCATTTATGAAGGCATGCTCTTTTTAGTTATTTATAGATGAGAATGCTCACACCAATATATAAAGATATGTAAAACAAAAGTAAATAAAAAATATAAGTATATATTAATGATCTGAATGGTACGTGGTGTTCTACAAATAGTTTGCATTTGGATGTTTAAGGGTGTCATTCCCTTTCCATCTGATATTGTGGTTAGAGGAAATAGTTTAGGTCACTTAATGGTCACTTCACACCCAATAGATTGCATTCTTTCCATCCACACAGAGTGAGTTATCTCCTTCTCTCTCTGAATTCAGCAGACAGGAAGCTGAGACTCATCTACAGCCTGAGATAAGCACACATCCTCCAAGTCACCCAGTAGAGCAAATCTTAGGTATGCAGGGAGGCTATGACCAACCCAGCTCTGTATTGCAGAATGAAGGAAGAAATTGTACACAGTTACTAGTATTTATCTCTGGCTCACAAGACTCAGCATTGCATCATTTTTTTCAGAAAGCTCAGCAGGACCTTGCCTATAAACACAGCCTCCTAGATTGGGCTGTGGGCCTCACAGCGTAGATGTGGCACCTTTGTCTCGGGGAGAGTTTAAGGCCGTGGCAGCTGCATCAGTCTTGCAGTCTGTGTAGCCCCCACCACTGTCTTTAGAGAGCTAATCTAAAGCAGAAGTCCCTACTGCATTGCCTGGTGGCATTCACAGGGCTGCCCTTCTAGACATTCATAAATGTCTAAACGTTTAACCATGGACAGGCTTCCGGCCGTGGTCCGACCTTATTGCTGTTGAGAATCATGCATGTTCTGATCTTAAGTCTCACAGTATAATTTGGTGTGCTTTCACATCTGTTGGAAGTTTCTCCCACAAGGTAGACTTTGTTTCCCCACAAATCCCTAATGTCCTGGTCACTTCATGAGATGAGGACCCAGGGTGATGGGGACACATGGAGCTGTGGACTTGTGATCAGTCATCTTACTCCTTGGCTAATTCACCCCTACGTGTTCACATCTGTTTCTCACAAATTATCACAGGGCAAATTTGTTCTCATCTTGTAAGACTGCAAGTAATTTTCAGATAGCCACAGTCAGAAATGTTAAATACACAAATGCCAATGGACTCCCCTTAACTCCCATGTCCCTGGATACTTACATTGTGGGTTGTCCAGTAGCTTGGTTATATATTAAGGTCCCACTTAGGGTCTGTGGCAGATGCAGCTGAGTTTTCAGGCAGAAGCAGACTGTGGCAGCACATGGGGACCAGATGATCTGGGATCACCTCTGAGTGTCCCGGAGCTAACTCATGCCCAGATACATTGTTCTTGAAAGACACGTTCCCAACTCAAGTTTGATGTGTGGGTAAGTCCCTGTGCCCTGGCTGGGACATGCTGCTGGGAAGAGGTGTGTTCCCTGTGACTCCTTGTGGCACACCCACTGATGCCAACAGAAGTTGCATTGCTGTCCTGAAGCTATAAATGTTGTGTTGCTTCTCCCCTGAGGTTTTGCTGTGTGGCGTGGCTATTGTGGGTTTTGAGATAGCTCCAAATAGTTTTGCATTTTTCATGGCGGTTCTTTATCCCCTAAAAGCTGGTTCTTTAAAAATATGGTGTGCACTGCTTCTCAGTTCAAGTCTCTTTTCCTAAAATCCTGTTGGTTGGAGCCACATAGTCAGCCATGGAGCAGCGCCTCCGAGGTCTGGCCTTGGCTCCCTGAGAGCACTCTGGAATTTATCTCATTGAAGTTTGGATGTAAGCCCTTCCATAGTGGTGATTCCTTGGGGCCAGAATCCCTTCTCAGCAGTGTCCGAGCTGTCCTTGGGTTTCACCAAGGTTGGGCACAGCTGTGCTTGTACACATACAAATGGGAGGCAGGAGGAGTCGCAAGGTCTTCCAGGGAAACTGCGGTGAGGCAGGCAGTATCACCCTCTGCACTCTTTGCACACACAGGTAGCATAATGGTTTCATACAAAACCTTACATATTTTAAACAGTGTTCTGTATAGCAATTGTTGTTAACTCGTATTAGTAAACTGGATTTCTTGACCCTGGCCAGCTTAGGGCTTCTTCCGTCATTGTCATGCCCTCTCCTGTAGAACACCTGGAATTGTGCCACGTGGCAGAAGAAAGAGCCCTGGGCTGCCCAACAGCATTAAGTCACTGTCTTAGCTACTCTTCTCTCGTTGCTGGGACAAATACCCGACACCCAAAATGAAGGAAGGAAAGGTTTGTTTAGCTCACAGTTACTGGAGGTTTCAGTCCATATTCAGCTGGCTCCAAGGCAGAGTGGAACAAGGCAGAGAGCATCCAGTTTATGGCAGTAGAACAGCAACAATCGCGATAGAGGCAACAGACCAACCAGGGCACAGAGAGCAACAACCACCATCTGTCTCTCTGTCTCTCTTTATATTACATTCAGGCTCTCTGCCTTAACCTATCCACCTTAGGCCACACCAATAATCCCAGCTATACTCAGACCGATGACCCCATCAGTACCAAAACACATAATCCCAGTGGATCAAGAATCAAGTAATCCCAGCAGTACTCAGACTCATAATCCCATCAATACTAAAACACATAATCCCAGTGGATCATGAGTCAAGTCTCAAACTCTAGAAGTCCCCACCCCATGATTACATGAGGCTTTGGGGGGACACCTAGACATAAACTATAACAGTCATTTTGGTTCTAGACCTGACATCCCCATATGCCTTCAGAAAACCATCTCACAATCTCCTGACCTCCACTTCTTTAGAGACATAGAAAGATCAAGAAGTAGACAGACCTTGAGCGCTCTGGGTCTGTGTATGTGAACAGTCCCGCTCCTCCATGGCCTGTCTTACTTTGGCCTATTGATTGTCACTTTCCTGCTACAGCTCCTCCAAGAGATAAGCCAGGGCCACGTTCTTAGGAGCACAGAATTTCAGATGTCCACTCTTTGCCTCGTTGCTGGAGACTGGCAAGGTGAAGAGGATTTCTGTGGTTGCTGGGGAAATACCAAGAATGGCAAGAACCTGCTCTTTGCTTTCCCTGAAAGAATAGATAAGAGAAAATGGGCGTGAACACAGCAGAGCGAATTGGGGAGCATGGAATTTGTGACTGTCGCAGAGTAATAGAATGGGGGCTTTTCAGTAATTCCTGAAGACATTTAGATGGAATGTCTGCCTTGTAAACTGTAGCATAAGGCGGGCTAAGTTTCCCGAGGTGGCCCATGTACGGCCGTCCCCAGCGGCAGCAGGGTGAGCATGGTGCTCCCTTCATGCACTGCATCGAGTGCCTGCAGAGGGCCAGCCCCGACCTGCTGGACTTCTCAACATTCCTCTCAATTGCAAAGTTGAGCATGAGGGATGTTGTCTTTCACACTGCAAACAGGTCACTGCGCCCACCTGCAGTTTGATAACTGATGTGGGCTTCTGCCAACTCTTGGCTTCTGTGCCATGCTCTGATGGTTAGAACAGGATCTATGGTCTAAAGATGACTGGGTGTTCAAACCCAAAGAGCCTGGGCTAAGTTTCCGCTGTGCACTCGGCTCTGTAAGTGACGGAGGCTCAACTGGCTGGACACACGGCATTAATCCTCTACATTTTGCACTGCAAAGGTGTGCATGAGCCTATTTTTGTCACAGCGGTAATAATATGGCTTTCTGTTGGGTGCTTGGGTGCGCAGCCATGGTGCAGGATGGACTGTGGTAAGCTGAGCAGAGCAGCTGACAGAGCGGCCTCCTGTAGAAAATCTCTCAGCTTTGTGCATTTTTATTTCTATTTTGTCTTATTTGCATTCATATCACATTACATAAAATTACATGAATATGGTTATATTCTCTTTCACTCAAAGATGAACATATTTTAAAAAGGCCTTAGAAATCAATTTTATACTC
>PVKN010043878.1:0-10158 GCA_004027915.1 Capromys pilorides
TTTTCTCTATTGTTCCTTCTTTTTGAACAAACTCACCATAGACAGCCTACAGGATGGGAGAAAATCTTTGTCAGCTACTCCTCTGACAGAGGACTAACTCCTAGAACATAGGAAGAACTAACAAACTTAACATCAAACAAGTAGCTCAATCAACAAATGAGTAAATGAACTGAACAAAAGAAGCACATAGATGAAAAACTAAATGACCAATATGTTTAGTCTTTCAGGAAGGGCAAATTAAAGCTACACTGGGATTCCATTTCACCCTAGTCAAAACGGCTATCATGAAGAATACAAAAATAATAAATGCTGGTGAGAGTGGGGTGGAATGAAACCCTTCCCTACTCCTGAGGGGAATGTAAATTAGGAGAGCCAATAGGAAAGTTAGTATGAAGGTTCCTCAAAAACTAAAAGTAGAGCTACCATTTGACCTGGCTGTGCTATCCCTTGGTATATATCAAAAAGACATTAAAGTCAGCACCCTCCAGGAATACTTGCATACCCATTTTTGCTGTGGCATAATTCACAGCAACAAAAATATGGAACAGTCTAGTTTCCAATCAGCAGATGAGTGGATAAAGAAATTGTGGTACAAATGTACAGTGGAGCGAGTGACGATCCATTGTTAAAGGGACAGAATTTTATCAACTGCAGGAGAATGGATGGATCTGGAAATGCTGAGTGACAAAAGTCATAGGCAGAATGACAAATACAGTATGTTGTCCCTAAATCTAAAGAAGATGACATGAAGGCAGGACAGAGACTATTAGACAAGGGGAGAAGAAAGTGACTAAAAGGAGGTTCAGGGCAAGGGTAACAGGGAAATGTAAAGAATCAAAATATATTTTACACATGGAAGCGTCCCCTGATGTGAAATTAGGGGAGCAGGAGGGGCAAAGTGGTAATGAGGGAATAAGAATGGTCACAGTATGTTATATGAATGTTCAAATCTGCCAAAATACAGCACATTAAAGTGTATAACTAATACATGCTAATATAAATGTGTGAAACAAAAAAATCAATCTTTTAAACCATTGGGAAGCTAGGCCCCTCCCTGGGCATACACCTTTTTTTCTGCACCTACTGGGTAATGAACCCAGCAGGGAGCTACACTGTCAGCCCTTTATTTTGTATTTTGAGATAGAGTCTTGCTACATCACTAAGTTGTTCAGGGTGAGTTCAAATTTTGTGATCTTCTTGCCTCAGCCCCTAAGATTGGGATTGTAGGCAAATGTCACCATGTCTGGCTTTCACATCCTTTTTAGAATACAGTCTTATGTGATGTTGAGCATAAATGTGGTAAGCTATTTTTTAAAAGCATTCATGGCAAAGACATTTTCTGTGTTCATAATTTTTGTTTTTATGTTTAGAGTTTAAGAGCTTAAGCAGTTGCCCTACAAGGACCCACAGGGCCACAGGCTATTTTCTTGGACATTTGCCATAAGCTAGCTTTCAGGAAGCATAAAATTTGAGAATAACTTTCCATTTAAGAGTTTATTTTCAAAGTCAGCCAGTTCTATACAAGTGAATCCTACAGAGTAAAGAATGAGCAAAGAGATATTGTAGGATGCTGGGCCAGTACCTACACACATTACCTGTATCCACTGTCACACGTATATAAGGCAGTAGACAGGTAGGTGAGCCCGCTCACAACATATTCTCCATTGTTTATGTTTTCAGGGCTAGAACACTTCACCAGTTCACACACAGGGGTAGAATGACTCCAAGATCCACTAGCAAGGCAAGAAGTTTCTTTATCACCAGCCAAAGTATAGCCCTTGTTACACCTGAAGGAGATAAAGGAAACTCATAGAGTGTAATTTGGTTTATTTTGCATAGTGTTATCTGTATCTTAAACCTCTAAACCATGGGATTTGCACGTAGTGGATAATTTCTCTCCTTTTTTATTTTACTGAAACAATGCTTCACATATAACTTCAAGATTGAAGTTGTACATCTTTCTCAGAGGAATTTTGCTTAGTAATAGCTAGAGAATAGATTTAATAAGTCAGCTTGCCCGTAGGTTGTGTCACAGATTAGTAGTTGTATGCAGAACCTTGTTTTGAGAGTGTTGTGTCCTGCGTTAGTTGATGACCTAGCAGGCTGGGAAGCAAAGCCCACAAATAACCAATACCAATCAGTGGTAAGGAGTGGCTTCCTCGATGACATCCATTCTCAGGGTGTCTCAATGGAGTATAGTGCCAGGGATGACCCTGGGATGCTAGCTATGACTGCATTAAATGATTGGATTAGAATTTGCTACACTATACTTCATTCAATTAATTTCACATAAATTAAAAACATCTTCTGGGGTTATTTCTCCTAATATCATACACTAAGGGGATAACATCAGTCAACTTCTGCAGTGTAGCTTTAATTTTAGACACTGACCTGTATGTCACTTTACTGCCGTAAGTAAATGCTGATCCAGCAATGCCACCGTTTTCTGGAATAGCTGGTGTACCACAGGAAATAGCTGAAAGGAGCGGGGGAAGATATGGTTTTTCTAAGAATGTGTCTGCAAAATCCCTGAAAGCTCAGGGGTCAGATCTGTCATGACTAAACTGAAGCCTACTATTTGGTTTCAAAACAAAGAAGGTTGCTACAAAGAGCACTTGCCATAGCTAATGTTCTAGGATTGTCAAATACATGGAAATTAACTCACTGTACCTTCACAGTTTGGTCTTTGGTGATTCCACTCTCCAGACACCAAGCAGGTGACTTTGGCCACTCCCCTCAGTTGGTAACCTTCGTCACACGAAAACGTCACTTCAGAACCCACTGTGTAGATCTCACCGGAAAAGTAGCCATTTTCTGGATTTTCTGGAACCTTGCATTTTACAGGTTCTTAAAGAAAATTTGTGTGGGGTAGTTAGTGGCCTTCACACAGCTATGAAAAAATATCACAGTAAAAGAATTTCACTGTAATCAAGGTACCCATGAAAATCCTAGGAGAAATATGTCTGAGGGCAGATGAATAAAGACCATGGGCTTTTGAACTGAGGAACAGCCTCAGCCTTCTTAAATTTTTTTATTTTGAGACAAGGTCTCACTCAGTTGCTAAGAATCCCAGGCTGGGTTTGTACTTGTGAGTCTCCTTCCTCCACTTCCCAGGGTGGCAACAATATAGGTATGCACCATGACATCCCAGTTCAGAACACATACTTAATAGACATTTAAACAACAGCGACTGGTATAAGACTTATGTCACCAAAATGTGGGGTTTGTTTTGCTTTTTAATTGAGGAAGTAATGATGGCTCCAGAGCACGGCTAAGAAGTCCCTTACCCCTCCTGCCCCACCCCAACCTCACAACCGGTTTTAGAAGAGCAACCAAGAAGGTAACAAGGTGATGTAAAAGTGATACAATAGCCTCAAGGATCTTCTTAACATTGCTTTTCAAACAGAGTGTGGCCCCTAAGCCTTTTCTGTGTATAAACCTGGAGTTAGTCACCACTGAACGATAAGAAGAGAAATGGTTAAAACAACACTTAGGCTGCAGTGGTCAACAGGAGGAGAATCAATGTCTACTGGAGTAGGTATTGATTCAGTCTTTTTATGGGTCGCTTGTATATTACAGTCAAACTATTTACTGAAACACTCTGAAAAAGTAAATGTGACTACAAGGCTGAATTTTGGAACAAGTAGCCTGAAATAAAAACAAGTATTTGTGTTCATAGAATTATTCCCGTGGTGGATGCCATCTACTCTTAACATACAGAAAAGCTGAATATGGGAAATCTATAGGATGAGTTATAGGACAGGACTTAACACCATGTTCTCAAGCTTTTGTGACAAAAAATGTACAAGACGGTATTATTTGAAATAACAAAAAATAATGAACTGTTTGTAGAAAGCATGAAGAGAAACAACCAGCATAAAGAGAAAACTTTTATCTCCTATTTCTAATTGTAAGCATTCCTCAGTAGTGAGATAATAGATGATTTCAACCCTTACCTTCTGTAGTGATTTTCATATTTCCTTTAGAAAGTTGCATGACTTTATAATTATAAACATTTGAGTGGATTCATCAACTTACATTTTATTTCACTATTTTCATAGGCAGATTAAAATTATATTTCAAGTGCTTCATCAACTCACTTACTATAGCAATCGCCTATATTTCCTTACCATTCCCATCTGTCTCTGGTAATAGAACTGTTAGTTCATATTTGTTGCACTGTTTATCTTTTCTTTCAATAATGAATTACTTCCTTTTCTTTTTTGTTATTGCTCTTTGAGACAGGATCTCACAATGCACTCATTAGGTAGCCCAGGCTGGCTTCAAACTCACAGGGACCCTCCTGCCTCAGCTTTCCAAGTGCTTGGATTGCAGGCATATGCCACCATGGCTGACTTTATTTCAAAAATAAAATACAACCATTGTGGAAAATTTGAACCCAAATTTAGAGTACTTATTTAGTCTATCCCCAGTGGCGAACCAATTTCAAAGTTCATAGTCTAATGTATTTGCTTTTCTTTCAGTAATGTTTGTCTTTCTTCCCTGTTTTATACCTATCTTTTCTCTGTATGACTTGGTATTTAATCATTTTTTAATGGAAGTGATATTTCTTTGTCCCTGCCTATTCACGAGCAGTCCCTTGAGATGCTCTTTATGTTTAAAATCACTGTTGCATTTTAAATTCACACACCTTTAAAATATATATTCAATAAAAAGCTGAAATAGGAATTTCCATTTATTGGTTACCTGCGCATCTTTTACCATCTCCGGTATATGGTGGGATGCACGAGCATACGTAGGACCCATTGGTATTCAGGCATGAGGCATGCTCACTGCAATCTGATCCAACTGCACACTCGTCAACATCTGAAACAAATGTTCAAGTTGATTTGCTCTTCATTAAGCACCTGAGTATACTGTTATATAAATATCCTAGTTCATAATTCTGTATTAGACATTTATGTTTAGCTCTAAATCATTGCCTCTTAATGTATTATACTATTTTTATAAAATTTATGTAAGTCCTAATTGCATTGTAGATACACAAGAAAAGCTATTGTTTATTTATGGATGGGCAAGTTGAAGAAGAGGGATGGTCTTAATATTGAGCCCAATAAATATAAAATATTTGAAGTATCTCTAGGGACAGCTGCTTTATCATTATGTGTTGCCTAGAATTTACTGGGAAGAGATGGACCTAACAAAGGAATGCTGGGAGCCACAGGAATTTCTAGTAGCTATTTCTGCAGAGCTAGAATAAACCCACATGGTGATCTCCAACATTTGTCTCACCCAGACACGATGGTGAGATGCCATTCCACTTCCCACTGTCTGTACAGAACATCCTGGAGTCACCCAACAAATAGTAGCCATTGTTACACTGGTAGGTCACGGTGCTGCCTGCATGGACGTCTTCAGCTGAATGAAAGCCGTTCTCCAGGGGAGGAGGCACCCCACAGCTAACGCCTGAAATGTGGCCGGGAAGAACACAGCTAATTAGGAGTGAAATACTCAGAGGGAATTTTATTCCCATTAAACTACTATGGTGTCCAGTTAAGCACAGACTGCCTTCATTTTACACAAATACTGGGTTGAGAGTGCTGTAGGAACCATGGCGGGTTAGAACACACGCGCAGCCTCAGCGTGGGAGGTACTGCCTGGCTCCTAGTAGCTGAATCCATTCATGTACAGGATTCTACTACTCATTAGACACTGCCTTGGGCGGTGGAAGATGGTGGTGAACCAGACAAAGCCCCACCTTGTGGAGTTTGCTCTTTGGCAAGGTACATAGATAAGAGACATAAATGCATGTCATGTCAGGGGCAATCTGTGATTTAAAAGACAGTCTTGGTTCTACCCAAACCCTTTGCCTTTCCCTATCAGTTATTTTTCTAGACTGTCCCATTGTTACTTGCTGTAAGTAAATAATATCATATGTTCTTACTTTTCTGGCTCTTTTATTAGAAATGTAAAGACCATAAGGACAGGGACTTTGGTCCCAATGTCTGCATTTTCAGAAAGCAGCTCAGGGCCTGGCACATAGCAGGTACATCAAAGATGGCTGAGTGAGTGAATGGAAGGACCTGCTCAGCTCGAGGGACCTCTTCTTATCCTCACCCTACATGGTCCCAGCAATGACCCATGTCTTTCTGGGCTTTCAGTGTACCCGGACTAACTCTTCTCCCCACCTTCATCTCCCACCTCTCCACATAGATCCTTCCACAAAGGAAGGACTCCAATGAATATCTTGGCTACTGGGGGATATTTAGCTTTTTCTAGCGTTCCTAAAAACCATGGTTCCAAAATGTTTCAAGAGCCGCTGAAGTGCCTTCAATAAAGGGAGCTCACGTTCACAGCTGGGTAGGGGCTGTGTCCACTGTCCTTGGTTGAGGCAAGACTGGACAGGATTCCCGACCATCTGGAAGCCAGGATCGCAGAACAGACTGACTTTGGAGCCTGGCTTTACATCTGTTGATGCAGTTCGAAGATGAGGCACTGATCCGTCTAAGGGAGGGCAATCTGAGGACAAAGAACGCAGGCGCAGAGCTTGTCAGACACCTAGCATCAGTACCGGCAATCTGAGGCATCAAATCTTACTCTGTACCAACACAGGAGAGCAACTCTGCTGAGATTAAAACACATTCCCACAAGCCCTCATCTCTCAAGCCGAACTATTAGAGAAAACCTTTGGAGTCAATAATTTTCCCTCTTTTAATAAAAGTCTGCTGAATATTTTTCAAGAGACAAATTGCATTTCATGGAAATTAATGAAATGTTCTTGTAAATTATCAAAAGCCATAAATTCCAGGACCTTTGAAGAAACTCATTTAAATATATTAATTTTAGGAGACAGCTTGGGTCATCCAGAGTTGTATTTATATACAGTGTGTGGTTGGCAACATTCAATTTTGCTCCTAGACAGCTGCTAGGAAAAGAAAGAACCAAAAGAATATCCCTCCCCCAATGTCAAATAGGAGGGTAAGACTTCAACAGGTGTTTAAAAAAAAAAAAAAAACCAAAAACCTATATCCCTTCTCTCATCTTATCTGCCTAATCCCATTTTATCTTTGTCCAATTTTCCTTCTCAGTTAATCTGTACTTTACTGTGGTGGATTGCCAACTGGTGGTCAGCTTGTTATACCCCACTGAACTGAACTAGCATGGTGCTGGGTATGTGAGAATTCTGAATTATTCCTTTAGGGAAAAACTCCAGGGTAGCCAAGAGATGGCAAAGTGGATGGATTCTTACCAGAACAGAATATGCTCTTGGAGTCAACCTTCACTTTGCCCACAATCCCTGACAAGAAGTCAGGCCAAGCTAACACGTTTCCTCTGCTGAGTTCTTCTGGGCAGGATGTGGCGAGTGAGTGCACCTGAAATTATAAAAAGACATCTTTAGAGAAGTGCTATTTAACCACCAATGTAGGGTTCTTTTATTGAGTCCCTTTAAAACCTTTGGCAGTGTTCTGAGGGTGGAGGTGAAGTGGCACAGTCTTACGCATAACATGATTTCAGAAGCAACAGGAACATTTTCTTTCCTTCATTCTGACTTCCACCATTTCCTGTCCCATTGAACTCATTTTTGGTGTGTTTATTTTTTTAAAAACTCACTGTTTTTATGAAAATTTGAAATCTTATGTACAGAGTTTCTTAGCTAGGCTCTGAGGTTTGTTAAAGGATTACAGTGGTCTCAGGCCCCTCCATTCTATGTCTTTGACTTCAGACACAAAGTGAAGAAACAGATAAAGAGGTTCTGCCACTATAAACGTAAGAGTGAACATTTGGCTAACTTTTGTTTAGGGCCAGACACCACAGGTTGATGTCATGTTATTTTCAGTACAATAAGAATTCTGCTGTGCAGTTTTATTTTTCTGTCTTTTATAGATAAGAAAACTGAAACTTAGAGAGATGAAGCAACATGCTCACAGTCATCCTTATAAATCAAAAACATGGTAGACATGGAATTTGAACATGGGTTGTCCTAGTCTAGAGTAGCATTAATCACCAATTCATTTATGGCTACAGTATCTCTGGAGGACCCTGCAAGACTTCTAAGTTTCTGCCAAGTTGAATCAGAGAGATTTGAAGCCTTATTCTCCAAGACTCTTTCCAGCTCTGAAATCACAAGATTTTATGAAATATTCATTTCTAGTAAAATATCAAAATATCAGCAGGAAAGGATGGTCATTAAACATTACTGCAGATAACTCCCACCTAACTTAGACCTTAACACCCAATGATCCTGGTAATAAATTCTGTTGGCCAAGAGCTTACAATAAGGTATGTCATCATTAGGCTGTTCACAGTTTTACTAGGTTTGTACCTTTGCATCTCATTACTGTCATACACTGAAAATGGAATTGACCTGCTGTGGAGTCAGGACATAGTCCCAGAGGTTGAGCTGGCTTAGGGAGCCCACAAAGGACTCAGCTGGGTTGAATCCCTCTCCTTTTTTGTCTTGCTCTTGCCCAAGAACTAATGCACCACCACCTATAGAGACAGAGAGACAGAGAATAAAGAAACAAAAATTGGCCCGATGGTTGTTATTCCTAAAATGCTAATTTAGGGAAAGAATAACCAGTACAAGTACTTCAAAGAAAACTGGTAAAAAATAAAAATATGTAACTTTATTGCATGTCTTACAATACAAAGTCAAATTAAATTTATGTTGCAACTTAAAAAAATAATGTAATGAGATTTAGATTCTTCTACTGGATTGATAAATGTTACTATAAACACTGCATGTATTATACATATAGTGCATATAGGGTTTTTGTCAACACAATAGATAAATCCTATTTTCTTACTTTCTTCTAGAAAATTGTCCTTCATGACACCTTACTAGTAGCTACATTTCTTTTATACTTGTGGTATAATTCTATAATTTCTATCCTCATTTCAGGGAGCCTTCTACATTGCCAGGGACCTCTTATTTAGCAAATCCAAAGGAAACTGCAGTCTTCATCTCTTGTGACTTCCTGTGTGGCACTACACTGTCCCTCCTGGCAGGCCTGAGTGGCCTGTGTTTGCTCCATCAGCTCTACTTTCTAACTCTTTCCACTCTTTGTGCCCCATAGTTTGTACCCTCTGAGCTGCACCACCCACCTTCTTCTCCTCTGGATTCAGTTTGTGGTTGGCCAATGGCCCAACCAGTCTGAGAAAAGAAAGTAGGGCAGTAGAAAAGCTAAATCTTCTAGATTCCTTCTTGCAAAGTAAACAACTGAAGTGTGGCAGGTGTTTTTTTTTTTTTTTTTTTTCTCCCATTTGGTGTCATTTTTCCTATTGGGTGATTTCTCTCCACTGCTACAGGTTTGTTGAGATCTACTAGTTGGCTACCGCAGAGCCCAAATAAATCTCTCTTCAAGTTGGGAGTGTTGGATATTTTGTTTTAAGGGTGAGAAAGTGACAAAGACAGAAGAGATGGAAAGACTTTCAGACTTGGATCTTAGTGACTGAGTCAGAGTTCACATTGTGCAGAATGAGGCACGAGGTTTCTAGGTGAAGGAGTATGCAAAATCTAAGGTGCAGCAACCTGCTGTCTATGGTGAGACCTGAGATTGTCCGCCCCTGGCTCCTAGGAGCAGACCAGCTCTTTGTGCCCTGGCATCCAGGGATGCCCCACCTGCTATGGTCACTAATTTCAAAGAGTCCTTCCAACTTTTGCTCTTGTTCCTTACCTCTAGTGTGGCAAAATAATAGCTATTCTCTATCGAACTCATATGGTTATCATGAAAAGCAGCTTTTATGTCAATCTTCTAGAACGCCTGCCTTTCATGACATGTCTAATATTTTCTGGCTGGTCTGTTTCCTTTCCCTTCTTCTAAATCAATCCCCTCTATCTATGTCTTTATCAATCATCTCCAGTACCTAACTTCACTAAAGCGCCTGTGTTTCTTTTGTCCTCTCTCCTCACAACAAACACAAACACGTGTGTCTCTTTGTGTGGCTGGAGGTGCCCAGTGAGGGTCATTTCTCTACCCTCCACATTCAGAGTCTGCCCGGCAGTCTGGACTGGTTCTTGACAAATACTCAGCATGTGGATGCACCTCCAAAAACTGTGTGTTTTATCCATGTTTCTCATGAGCTCTTTCTCCTTTATTTTTCATTTATCCCAAGTTTCTCCCCCCAGTAGAAGCACATCAACGCCTTCTCATGGCTCTGGAAGTAACTCTCAGTGATTTCCTCTCAGTAGTGTAT
>PVKN010043879.1:0-10172 GCA_004027915.1 Capromys pilorides
ATTGTTTTTACTTTAAGTACTGGACTGAGGAATAGAGGGGGTTAATACGTCAGACTGTACAGGTCCTTGCTAATAGGATTCACTGCTGCGGCCTCAGTTGTCAAATTCTCCTGAAGCCTATCCCTCTTAGCTTACTTACAGGAGGTGAACTGGAGTTGTACAACCTCCAGTTCTAATCCTACTTTATCAGTCTTTCATGTAGGAAATGGGACAGGGTCCCTTAGCCTACAAGCTGCTCTCTGAGACACGTTCCTGAGCCTTCCTGCAGACAGCATGTCTGAATGCACATGCGCCTGTAGGGAGGCTTTCTCCCCTCTTACCCTGGTTTGGCAGGTGAGGAAATTGAGATCTGTGGAGTGAACATGATCCACTGTGCTCAGACCATTGTTAAGTGGTTGAGCTGGAGCTGAAATCTGGGCCCGTCTGACTGGTTTATTTCATCCATTGTGCCACCCCAGATTTTTAGGCTTTTTGATTGATCTGTCTTTCCAACATTGTTAGTGGCTGCATGGCAAAGTGTGTAGGTTTTAATGAGCTGAAAATTCCACAGAGATTGTTTTAAGCTTTGTTCTTACCACAAAATATGAGTGAAGCAAATAGTAGAAATTTTTGCCAAACTCGAATTGGTGCTATTCCTCTTATGTATTTTCCTTGCACATGGTTGATTAATCATA
The DNA here is from genome assembly GCA_004027915.1 of Capromys pilorides. NCBI lineage: Eukaryota > Metazoa > Chordata > Mammalia > Rodentia > Capromyidae > Capromys > Capromys pilorides. The sequence continues at coordinate 675 of PVKN010043879.1, forward strand.
ATAACCATTACAGTAGTATTGAATAACCAAGATATTCTGGCCACAAATATGGAAAAATATGTGCAAAAGAACCAGTCAACTGAGACAATGTTATACTGTAAACTTCATTATGAATTATTTTAAATGAGACTGGAAGCTCCCAATTAACTGGATTTTATACCCGATAATAATTTATCTTTTCATTTTATGTTAGCTATTGGTATTAAAGAAAAATTCCTACATCTTATTTCAGTATTTGCAAGCATTGTGAAGGTAGAGACTTTAGTTGTCAGACACTGAATTCATCAATAGCCAGTACAAGCTGGGGAATGAATGACAGGGATCCATATAACTTGAATTCTGGCATAGTTTAGAGTGGTTTTTCTGTTATTTCTCTTCTTTTTCTCCGTGAGTGCCTGATCACCCTCAACCCCTACTTGTTGATTCTATTTTTCTATGCACTGAGTTAATTAAGTTGTTTGATAACTTGTTTTCTGTGGGAACTACTAGCAGCTTCCCAGGGACTGAGAGACAACGCCTAGTGCTCACACTGGCCGAGTGCTCGGTTGATGTCCTGTAGGCAAGAGGCCTCTCGGCTCTGTAAAAATGGTGACTGTTGGTATATTTAACAAACTAGAAACTTGGGAGAATGCTGCATGTGACTTGCAGATCAGATGGAATTGCTTTACTTTGTCTGCACTCCTGTGTTATCCTCTAGTATTCTGGAGGGCAGCTGTCAAGGGCAGGATCAGCAATCAGAGTACCTACCACCTGATGTAGGACTCAAGACATTCTATTGCTTCTCTCTTTTTTTGGTGACATAAGACATGTTTTCTTTCTTTTTCAGAGTATTTACTTTTTATTGTTCCTGATCCACAGGTGTAAAAATCATATATTATAAAAGGTTAGTGGTGTTCACAACAATCAGTAATTGTAGTATATAATCCAAATGGAAACATCAACAAGGATAAAATGAATAACCTCTATAATTCCCTAAAATTCATCTAGGCATTGGTAACCTAAGCCAGTGAGTTAAATTCTGGCTAATGCTTGCTTCTGTGTGCCCAAGAATGGAGTGCTTTTTAAATATATATTATTAACAATTTAAAAAAAAAACTATGTTAAGCCTAATGGTACAGACCTGTAATCCTGGCACTTCAGAAGGTTAAAGCAATTTGAGAAGAGCCTGGAAAATTTAACAACTTGGCAGGATCCTGTCTCAAAGTGAAAGATAGGCCAGGTAGGAGGAATATAGCTAAGTGCTAAAACTCTAGGTTGGCTTCCCAGGGCAAAAAAATAAGTCAAAAGAAGAATAGTGTATGGCATACAAATAATATACAAAATTCCAATATCTGACCATAAATAAAGTTTTGTTGGAACACAGGTAGGCTTATTCATTTTCATAAGGCCTACTGCTACTTTTGTACTAGGGTGGCAGAGCTCAGTAGCTTCTGCAAACAGAGACCTGCAAAACATAAAATATTTATAATCTAGTCTTCTATTAAAAATTGTTTGCTAAGTCTGATTGAACCACTCATCTGGTATCAACTAGAAGAGCTGCTTGGAAATCACCGTGAAGCAGATCCATGGCATTTTCCCTTGTAGGCATTCTCCCAGGAAAATCTTCCAGCTTGATTAATTGCAACAGGGAATATTAATACTGTACCATCAGGCTCATATTGACCTGCTTTCCTGCCAAGCTGTCTATGCAGCCTGGTAATGGTTGTATGTTGCCAGTGCCCTTATGGAAATAATGAAATAGAAATAGAAGATGTAACAGAGAGTCGATCACGTTATTAGTTTTATAATGTAATTTTTCTACTCTTCATGTATTTGAGAAACCGAGTTTAAAAATCATTATGAATAACGGAAGATAGATTAAAGCAAGACAAACAGACATAGTTCTTATCCATTAGCAAAATGTCAACAAATGGAAGCCAACAAATTAAATAAACTTCCTAACATCATAAAGCTATGGAATGAGAAATCCAGCTCTAGATACTTTACATCCCAACAATTCATATTGTAATCTGGCTTCTCAGTAATGGAAACACCACACACATGGTGTTTCGAAGGATGCCCTTATAGATTTCAGACTGAAGGTCTTCTTTTTATCCAGCTCCCTCAAAAAGTTGTATATAGCAGTTAACCAATTTGTTCTAATCACTTCACTTTCTTCGTTCATGGACAATGAAATTAACAAGATCTTGTGGGGGCATTTCCTTCCTTTTTTTCATTTGAGAAGGTAGGATATTATTAGATGGAGCTTGAAATAAACATTGTGCACAACTGCTGACCCCAGATTTCCAGCTATAATCAGTGGGTTCCAGTATTAAACACTCCATTTCTCACAGATTTGCCTTTAGTGTTAAGAATCTTTCACAACATAAATTTGGTTGGGCAGCAAAGTAACGGTAGTCCAGACTGTCATGTGTTCATTTGTTGCTGTAAATAATTAGAATACACATTAGCATCAGTGGCTCTTGATACTGAAACTTTTGCATGGTTAATTTTTTTTTTTTCAAATTACATCTTTATCTCCATTGGTACATGTTGGTAGTACATGCTGATTATATTCGTTGTGGAAAGTTGGTCCAGCTACATAACACATCTTAATTCTTTTTCATCCATATACCCTTCCTTTTCTCAGCACACCTCCTGGTGATGAAATTTTCCACCTTCTAAATATGTTGTCTCAACTAGGGACATGTGCTTGCCTATGAGACGATTCTAAAGGGACCATGCTGCTTGAGAGAACAACGCAAAGCTTATGCCATTCATATTTCTTCATATATGAAAATTTATAGGAAAAAGATCACCAGGTGTGTGAAGTTAAGAGAATTAGAGGATTAATACCAAACTGTCGAGCCAAACTGTGTACAGACTTAGGGCCACAATTCCCCTTCGTCCCCAGGATTCATATTGGCCATTCTGTTTTACTGAAAGTGTTTATATGTACAATGTATGGATGACCATCCAACTGATTTGTTAAAGCAGAGTGTATTCATGTTCATTTAAACAGCTTAAAATGTTTATTGAATTGATTTTTGTCTTTTAATCACATGTTGTTTCTTGCAGAAAATTTTGCTGAACATTACAGTTGCTGGTTACAGTCGAACAGTGAGGCCAGTTTATTAAAACAGCAGCATAGTGTGAGAAGGTGGCTTCCTTTTCCAGCTTGGAGAGTGTGTACTCCCTGTCCAACTGCAGCCATGGGACATAGCATGTGCGCTAAGCTCATCAATCTATTTTATATGTCAAAGTTGGTGATGATGTGGTTGGTGATGGCAAGAAAATTTTTCGTTTTTGTGTCCCAGTACAGTTGGTTTATGTTAATGACAATATGAGTACGAGGTTGATGAATCATGCTAAAGCAAAAGAAAACAAAAATAAGCAGAGGAAATCCTTATAAGTAAGTTTTTCCTCCCTTCTACTTTTACTTCTACCTTTGGGCTTCCTTTCCTTCTCTTTCTTCTTCCCTCTTTATGTACTTTTTTCAAAATTTCCTCTTCTGCCCCTTTCTTGATCCTTCCCTCTATTCACCTTGCCTTTCTTTTAGTAAATTGCTTATTTGTTCTCTCTGTAAAAAGCAAAGTTGTTCACCTACTTTTCTGCTCACCGGGGGAAAATCCTCATTGGCTATGGACCTGGAGGCAAGCAACTGAGCAAACGTTTTGCAAATATGGTTAGTCAAGTCTAGAGCAGAAACAGACTAAAAAAGAGCACTCAGTAGTGTCAGTGTGGAGGGAGATTCCTGCTCTGCAGCTGTGCTCCGTAAGCTCATTGAAAAGATTTTAAATGAAACAAACTGTTCGCTTTGATGGAGCAGTGACACATGATGCAGCGTGAAATTGGAGAAGAGTACAAGTCTCAGAAAGTCACACAAGTGATGAGATTTTTAAATTTGTGTAGGTCCCTTGAGTGTGACTGCTTCATATTTGGGATATTTTGCATAATTAGGAATGTGGAACTGATTTATATTTTAAAGTCTGCTCTGGGTATAGCTGGCATCTGTGTGCAAATTCATTCTTATTTCTTTTCCAGCAAAGCCAACTTAGCTTTTACAATCTCCCTACAGAAAGAAAAAAAACTCTACTAGATAGACAAAGTTCCCCACAGATTACGCATATAATATGTAATGGTATACACACGCTCTATTTTTATTATGCTATTACAATTGCATTTTTCGGAGGAAAATTTAACTTTACATGAGCTTAAAAAAGAAATTAGTAAGAATGAATAGGATTTCGGGGCAGCAAAAATGCTTTGCCTTATACTTACAGTATACACTATTTATTTATCCAAAACTATAAAGTATGTGACCGCAACACTGAACCCTTGTATAAGCTATTGTCTCTGAGTGACATTGATTTGTTAATGTGGATTCAAGGACTGTAACAAATATGCACCTGAGCAAAGATGCTAGTAAAGAGGAGGAGATATATGCATGGAGACTACTAACAGCTGAACTTGAACCTGAAGACTTAAAATTAAGTCTTCATCTGTAAGGAATGAATTATCCTTCCCTAACTAAGGGTGTAGCTCATAAGTACAATGGTCCAGTGCTTTGCCATTCTTTCTGTGTGCTCCAATGGAAATAAATAAGGATTTTTCAATAGTCAAAGGAGAAGTCATCATTAAATAGTTCAGGTAGTGGAAATGTCTCAGAAAGCACACTGGAGGCTTTTCCAGGACAGTTTTCACACTGACTCCACTTTAAAAATGTCTCAAGGTCAGGATAATCTTTGCGAGGCAAATTGTCCATAAAAATCTGGAATTGTTTCCTGGTTGATCAGAAGAAAAGGCTGTCCTTTGAATATTCCAAGCCAAGAGAGCTCATGATTAGCATGACTGCTATTGTATTGTAGGAATAAATGAAACCTTGCAGGGAAGTGCTTTTGTGTTTTTTTAAAGGACCAGGCACATCTGTTTGTAGCATCCATGAGGGATTATTAAACCTTTAGTTGCACAATGTGTGCCCAATGAAGGAATAGTCATTAAATGATTTATATCTATGTGCAAAGAACATTCTTAGTCTGTTCTTGTATGATAAAAAGTGACCTGGGTTTAAAAACTTATTGACTGCTGCATCTGAGCCATATAGGAATTAGGGTGCGCTTTTTGAATATGTTCCTATAATATTATAGGAACATATACTTTCCTAACACAATTTTAAGGCAATTGTGTCATATATGCATTAATACTATACATCCATATCATATAAAAACTAACCATATTCCTAAATGGGAACTATCAAAGGATAACGTTTTAGAATTAATAACAAATACTGAAATAGATGCTCAGAAGAACAGAAGAGAGGGGAGAATATGGATATGCACTATTATTTCTAGCTGTAGAATTCAAAGCCTGGCTCAGAAGTTGCTTCTGTTGCTGCAGTTGCTTCGAGACTATCAAACTCAGTACTCTCAAGCTGTTCAAAGAAGGGTGTGCCACTTAGTCACCTGAATTTCGATTTCCTCTCTCAGAATAGGAGGATAGTAATATATAACTTATAGTGTTACTGCTGAATTTGATAAGATACCATGTATAGTTTCTGATGTGTATGCACATAAATACTCACACACAAGCCTTAAATAACTCAGGAAAGGTATTTGTCATAGGATGAAGGGTCTATATAAAATCTTGGAACAGATACAAGTATTAGTGACTTACATTAGACATAGTCCATGGCATGACAAGGAGATGGTATCTATTCCATCTTTTTAACATCATTACTCAAGTTTAATTCCTCTTTTAGTTTTGGACAACAATTTGGCAGCTGAAGAAGCAGAATTCCTAATCTTGCTAGATAGGATTTTGGATGGAAAATCATCTGGGTTTAATTTTTTTAAGTGTGGTTAATATCATACTTATGTATCAAGGGTGGCTATTAGAAGACCGACCCAAATGAAAGAATGTAAAAGGCATAGCACAGGGTCTGATGCACTGTATAGTCTATGTGCATACTAACTTTAAGTGTGACATAGTAGGTATGCTAACATAAAAATATCTGAATTGAAAATTAAACACCACAGAAAAGAGTAGATGCAATTAATTTAATATCACATATAGTCTAGTGCTATAATTTATTATTTGGAAGATGTGACCTTTTATTACAGTGTGGGTAGTTTTTCAGGTCACAGGAGCATGAAGAAGTGTAGGGACAAAAATTTGGTTAGCATGTTGATTTGTGAAATGATGATGTGGTATTATTTCACTCCTTAGGTTAAATGTATCTGTCTCCAACAGCTAAACTGGCAGTGATCACTGAATGCTAACTACTTTAGTCACCTTGAGAAATACATATAAGAACAAAATTATTTTAGGGATGGTGACATAGCTCAGTGGACTAAGCACCTGCGTAGGCAAACTCAAGGACCAGGGTTCAATCTCCTGTACCACATGCGGCATTGGTCCCACCCTGGGCACACTGAACCAGCCTCTGAGACTAGGAGTAGTGGCACATGCCTATAATCCCAGCACTGGGAAGGCTGAAAACAGGAAGATCACTATGAGTCAAGCTACATGCTGAGACCCTGTACCAAATACATTTTAAAAATTTATTTTAAGAGAATGCCAACATTCTCTTTGCTATGCTAACAGCATAGTTTTTCCACTGGGAATTCTCTTGGTAATCAGGTGGCTATCAGTGAGTGAAAGATTGTGTGTGTGTGTGTGTATGTGTGTGTGTGTGTGTGTGAGTGTATACATGATCACATTTGCTACAACAGTAATAACTTGAACAGGAACTACAACATAAACCATGATCAGTGACCGATTTCAGGAACTAGAAAGAGTAATTTGAGCGTCTCCTGGTGATTCCCGTTCCGCAGTTCTTTGGGTTTGAGAGTCCATGACGAGGATGCTGAGGGGTCCCTCTACCTTCCCGCCCACGTGGCTCGCTTGCTCTGTATCTGCGTGCACTTTAGCTCCCTTCCCTCATGCTTCAGAAGAGGCCCCTTTCCTCTCTGAAAATGTACTGCACATCTTCCTGCTCCCCGTCAGGCTCAGGAAACTCGGCTTTTATTGTTTTTGCTTTCATACGCACGTTCAACCTCTCTGGATCTTCTAACTTTTGTTATTACTTGTATGTATATGCAAGCAAGCACCTTTTGTACAATTTAAAAACTAACTTCTCACTTGCCTTTTCACCCACCTCCTATTGGTGGCTTTTCTTTCCCTAACAAATTTATTCAAAAGTCGTGAGTGTTCATTTTTATGTTCTTAACTCCCATTCACCTTTTTACAAATTTAATTTCTTTTTATCAAAATGTGACATTGGATTTACACATCTCATTTCAAAGGCTTCAATGTTTTCCAAGGTTTATAATAAAAATTAGCAGTCTCCCAGACGTGTTTCTCTTGCAGCCCACCAATGATTCAGTTCAATTTCCTCTACTTTCTTGTAGTTCATTTGTGACATGAGTTCACTACTCCTGGGTTTTTCAGTCTAGGCACATCTGCATGGCACTTCTATGAAAGACTGGGTTTTGTCTCTTAGTAGAGCACCAATTTACAGTACATTCCCCAGAACTCTTTCCTAAGCTAATTCCTCTTAATTTTGATGCTGTATAACTATGGCTTTAAATGCATTCCTGGGTGAATCACATCCTGATATTTCCGTGCTACCATTCTCTTTGCATTCTATAGAACGCACAATTTTTCTTCCTCTCATCTACTTAGCTTTTCTCCTGACTTAACCCTTCCCAGCTGCCTAAATGGGCCCTCTTTGTGTTCAGGCACATCAGGAATCACACCAGTTTCATCTTTTATTAGCACCTTTCCTCGAGCCTTCTGACCTGTGCCAGGGCAGATCCGTTGTTATCCACCCTTGGATAACATACCTGCCATCCTGGGAACTCTGTTCATTATTGAAAATTTCCTTTGCTCCATTCTGAGTCCGTGGATTCTCTGATTGCACAGCCTCATTTTGGTAGAATATACCGTTTAGTAATTTCCAGAGAAAAGCTGCATGGGTGTGTAAGTGCATGTAAGTATTTTTGCTCCTTGAATGCTTCCATTTTGTTTTAATTTTAATTTTAATTTTTAGGGAAGGCTCTATTGGCTGTTCAGGGTGTCCCTGCTAGATCAAACTTTTAGTGATCCGCCTGTTTACAGCCTCCCAAGAGTTGGGATTATAGGTGCAAGCCACCATTCCCAGTCTCAATTGCTGTCTCAGCATGCCCCTGGGGCGGGACTGGCAAGGCAGGCCCAGGGATCAGACCTCCAGTCTCTCCACCTGCTTACAGGCGCTTTAATCCGCTGAGCTATTTGGTTCGCCCTTGAATGCTTCTCATCATTATCTGCGTCTGTAACAAGACATGAGTCTGTTACCGCGCTAAATTAGTAGCATCACACTAAATCTAGAGTTTTAAACTGAAATCACCTTTCTTCAAAATTCTGAAGCCATTTGCTGTTCTTTACAGTGTTGTGAAGAAATCCGGGTCAAAAAAATGCGAGGATTACTCAAGTTCCAGGTCCCACGATGCAGCAATGTGTGGCCAAAGGGCCTTGGTGGGTGTTTCGGTATGCAAATGCAGTTTCAAAACCCCAGTGGAACCCAAGATCAAGGCGAGCCACCTGGGGAGGGCAGACCTGAGCACTGCTAGCAGCCCCATCCTTCACAGTCCGTGCTCCTGCTGCGCCTATCCCTGAATCCAGCCCCGTTTACCAAGGGACCCAAGAGGAGCCACGCCCATTGGAGTCACTGCTTAGTCCTTCAATTTTTTTCTCTCTGTATATAATAATCTCATCTCCAGAAACAATGTTATTTCTTCTTTTCAGGTTTGGATGATTTTTTATTTATTTCTTGTCACGTCTGTTTGCTCTGGATAGTATTTAAGGAGAAGCAGTAGAAAGGCATACTCTTGCTTTGTACGAGAATTTAGAGGAAAAGTTCAGCCCTTCTCTCCCTTTATAATGGTGCTAAGTTCTCAGATACAACTTGATGTTTAGATAATTTCAATATTTTTTTTCTTCATAGTTTTGATTATGAACAGATGTTGACCATCATAACTCGTATTTTTCATCTATGGGGATGATCGTCCAGTGGTTCTCTTCCTCTTCTTCGTGTGACATATCAAAGTGGTTGATTTGGATATTTTGAACCATTTGCATTCCAGAGATAAATCCTATTTAACTATGTTGTCTGTTCTGTTTAAATCATTTACCTAATGTTTTCTTGGGGATATTTGCACCTATATTCAATACCGATCTATCCTTCCCTTGTGTTGTCTTTGGGCCAATGTTAAGCTGATGTTATCCCTAAAAACTGAATTTGTAAAAGCTATTTTGTTTTAGAAGAAGTTTTAGAGGAAGTGTTATTAATTCTTCTATGAATATTTAGCAGGTTTCATGTGAGAAACTATTTGATCTTAGGCTTTTCTTTGACAGGAGATTTTTGACTAAAGATTTAGCCTCCTTGACAAAGGTGATAAAAATACATAATAGACAAAGGAATATTTCATCAGTAATTAGTATTTGAAGGAGCTGGGAATATAGCTTAGCAGCATAAGTTCC
>PVKN010043880.1:0-10176 GCA_004027915.1 Capromys pilorides
TAAAATCACACAAATGCTATATTTTTCTCTCTATACTACCATCCTGTACACATGGTCCCTAACTAAGGAGGATTCCATGTAGGAGTTTTCAACTTCTGTGATGATCAAAAGTCAAACATATTCAGTAGAAATCGTTCTTTGAACTTTGAGCCTTCCTATACTTGTGTTGTCCAGATCCATGACAGACCATCTAAGCTTCCCAAGAGTTCATATCAAAACAGAACGCAGTCTAAACTTCTCTCCCATTTTGTAGAATAGAAAGAAGATCATACTTCAGCTTTCCAGGGAAATAATGCCTAATGCCAGAGGAACCCACTGTGTGAAATTCTCTGTCAATGAGGTCAAATGGCCTTTGGGGTAGACTTTGATGAGAAGTTTGCAATGTCCCCCACCCTAAAAAAAACTCTGAGAACATTTTTTTCGTTTTTTTCTGTGTCCTATCAATGTGACAATGAGACACTGTTTTTGTTTTTGTTTTTTTTTTTCAGCACCAGGGATTGAACTCAAGACCTTATGCTTATAGGGCAGGCACTTAAATTGCTGAGCTATCTCCCCAGCCCTAAGACACTGCATTTTATTTCAACTTATAGCACGGTAAAGCAAAGCTCTAGAAGAGCTATAAGGCTCAGGGGTGGTTGCACAACTAGACTGATCAGACACATAGAGAAAATGAGTCTGATACAGAAGAAAGGGACAGATGATTAAAACTCAACAGTCAGAATTAGAGGGCTGGTGAGATGGCCTAGTGGTCTAAAGCGCGTACGTCGGAAAGTTTAGGCCACCGCAGGGACCGCGGCTCAATCCCAGGCACCACATGCTCCGTTCCAGCCCCCTCCCCCCCAGGGCTGAGCCGGCCATAACAGGGGCAAATAAATGAGGTTCAAGAAAATAAAATAAATTTTAAAAAAATAGTCAGAATCAGCTCTCTGCTTTTCTAGAGACAGCCTTCTGAGAAGCCTGAAGTCCTATCATGCACACAGTAAAGGTAATAAATGAACTGTGATTAGCAAAATCTAGAAAGCTACATACTTGAGTTGCCCGTTTTATAGAATGTGTAGAGTGAATTCAACAAATATATGTGGTCTCAGCGCAGAATTATAAACATGGTACTTCAATTTTTACCCTTAGGTATCAAGTAACTAGAGGAAGAAAAACTGGTATAAGAAAATGATACAAACTCCCAAGGGAAAATAAGAATAGGCTTGACATGGCCTAATTCCAACCTGACTTGGGGCCTTCGACCACGGGGTCATTTTATCTTTGTCTTTTGCCCGTTATTAAATGAAATACCTATGGTAATTTAGCGTAAGTAAGATTTTGTGGAGTCAAGCATAAAGCAAATCTCCAAGTGCATGGACATGTTTAATTCATGATTCTAAGAGCAAACAGGAAGTCCCCTTGGGCTATGACATTCCTGGCAGAAGAACACTTGAAAGGGCCCCTTGACTTATGATGGCAGTGTGTCCTGAAAAAGTCCATCACAACTGAAAAATGTACTGAATGCTGGCTATGGTGTTGTGTGCCCATAATACCAGGATTCTGGTGGTTAAGGGAAAACGATTACCAATTTTGAGACCTACCTGGGCAACTTAGTGACTTCGGGAGATTTTTATCTCAAAAGATAAAGAGGACTAAAGATGCACCTTAGTGAAGGCTCTGGGCGCAATCCCTAACAACGCCTCCTAACTATACTCCCCCCACCCCCGACAATGCACTTCACACACACCTAACCCAATGAGCATCTAGCTGAGCAAAGCAGCATGATTTACGGAGCTGCCTACCAGAGTGAGGGTACGCCTGAATGGGAGCAGCATTGCTGTGGCTGCTGGAGGGCGCAGTGACGGAATCATACTATATAATTTTGATCCAGAGAAAGATCAGAATTCAAAGCCAGGAGTGCACACCTGTAACCCCGGCTCTTGGGTGGTTGAGGCAGCAGGACCCTAAACTCAAGACCAGCCTGGGTTGCATAACAAGTACATGGCTGGCTTGGACTATATATTTAGATCCTATCCCCAAAAACTCAACCAAAGAATGTTTTAATGCAATGTTTAGTTTCTACAGACTGTATATTTCTTTCACACCATTATTTAATTTAAAAATCCTAAACTGGACTAAGATTGAATCTGGCCAGGACTGGCCAGGACTGGAGAGGACTATTGAAGGCATCCAATGTGGTCAAAACTTGAGTGCTCAAAATTTACAAATGTATATTACAATGAAGTACACATTGCCATTCACTTCCTCAAAGTCCTCCTCCTCCTGTTGAGCGCACTGCTCTCATTCTTGCCAATTACTATGTCTTTATTGGTGCTGTTCTGGCTGCCTCTGTATTCTGAGCTGATTTAAAGTGATTCCTTTCATGGTCACCCTGACTTTGGAGAAGACCCAGAAGTTGCACTGAGCCAGGTCCAGGGAACAGATGGATGAGGACCCGCCATAATGTCGTTAGGAGCTTGTCTTTCTCTTAGATGTCACTCAGTAGCAAGCATTCACCAAATTTTTGGTCACAGCTTATAAAGACTGGATGGCAAGAGGACCTCCAGAAATGCTTCAGAAAGCAGAAAGAACAATGGGATAAGAATGTTTAAAATAAGGAGGAGTATATTTAGGGTTATGGTTAATGACGATGTGTCTTTTACTGTAATGACCTTTTAAGAATTTCAACATTCACTGCACACTTTGACCACTGTATATTTTGAACGCCCATTGGAACGAGCTTGGCCCTCTGATGCTCCATCCAGCTGTGCTATCTTGGGGCATTCATGTCTTCAACTCAGCGTCCCATCCGCACTATTGGATCCATTCAGCTCTTTCTCTTTTGGGACTTTGACTCCTCAAGATTACTCAAAATGCCAGATTTGCTCTTTGTCCTTGGGAGATTTAGCTGAACTTAGTGAAAGAATGATGAAAACTTGTTTATTTCAACTGAACGCAATGTGTTTTCATTCAACCCCTGCCTGGCTTTTGCCAAAAAAAAAAAAAAAAAGCATTCAATTCCACATTCACAGACAATTGTGTTTCCTGAGGTGATGTCTATCTGCCTCCAACATGTGCGAAGGTCTTGGTGTTCACATGGACACCATCTGCAGGCACTGGTCTGTGACATGCATCATGTTTGTCATCCTGGTAGAGTGACACTGGCCTCCATACTGGCTCTGAGCCTACAAGTGTCAGCTATAAGGGTGAACCTTTGCAAGCAAATGAACTTCAAAGTGACTCACCTTTGATCCTGGTCTTTGTACTTTTAGAGAACTTTCTCCTTTGAATGTGAGCACAAATAGATTTTCCTACTTATAAAATTTCCAACAGAATATATTATTTTATCATTGCTGCTGGCAATGGGATTGTGAACTAGGGGGCTGGGGAGATAGCTCAGTAGAATAAGCACTTGCCTGTCAAGCATAAGGCCCCAAGTTCAATCCCCGGTTCCAATAAATGAATGAATGAATGAATGAATGAATGAATGAATGAATGAATAAATGAATAAATAAATAAAAAAGCTGCGTTTCAGTGAACTAATTGCCCTTAAGAACACTTGAGAAAAACTTGAAGTCTTTTTCTAGTGAATTGATCATTTTGGAAGCACAAACGGAATAGAGATCTCGGAGTAGCTTTCGGTGCCACCACGCTGCAGATTTTTGTGAAAACCCTCATGGGGAAGACCATGGTGCTCGCCATTGAACGCTTGGACACTATAGAAAACGTAAAGGCCAAGATCCAGAATAAGGAGGGAATTCCTCCTGATCAGCAAAGGCTGATCTTTGCCGGTAAGCAACTGGAAGATGGACGTGCCTTGTCTTATTACAATATTCAAAAGGAGTCTACCCTTCATCCTGTGTTGAGAATCCGTGGAGGTGTTACGAAAAGGAAGAAGAGGTCTTACCTCAGTCTCAAGAAGAATAAGCATAAGAGAAAGAAGGTTAAGTTGGCTGTCCTAAAATACTGTAAAGTGGGTGAAAATGGCAAAATGAGCTGTGTTCGTCTACAGTGGCCTTCAGATGAGTGTCGTGTGGGAGTTTCCATGGCCAGCCACTTTGACAGACATTACTGTGGCAAGTGTTGTCTGACTTACTGCTTCAACAAACCAGAAGACAAGCATGAGTTAATAAAAAACTTCAGCTAACAAAAAGAGAGACCTCAGAGTGATTTTTAACTTGCTTGAGCTAATCATGCTAATCAAATACATGTGAAAATACTTGATAAGACTGGAATTATCTGAATTTCTTCTGTTAGCCAGAAACAATTACAAAGTATTTCTCACAGAAGCACATGCCATTGCTTCAGAATCTTTTGTTGCCCCCAAACCTTTTCATCATATTTAATTGTATAAAGATACTCAGGTCAGAAGAAATGCTGCAAAGAGTGCCAGCAAGATGGAAAGTCTGAGAAAGACTATTTTCTGAAGCAAAATTATCATTCTATTTTTGCTCCTCTCATTTTGGCTTGTATTTCACCTTCTTTTTTGGTTTTACACTTTTATTTCTCCTTTTCAATGAGAAGTTAGATGTTTTCTTTTTGTGCAGTCTGGTGGCTCGGTTTTTTTTAAAGTTTATTTTATTTTCTTAAACCTCATGTATTTGTTTGTGTTATGGCCGGCTCAGCTTTCCCTGGGGGGCAGGTGGCACAGCATGTGGTGCCTGGGATCGAGCCGCGGTCCTCACGGTGGCCTAAACTTTTCAACACACGCGCTTTAGACTACCGAGCCATCTCACCAACCCTGGGGGCTGTTTTGTATATATTTTTAACTCTTGGTCTTTTTAATTGTCCTTCTTCCCTTTGTCCCATTCTTTTCTGTAAAGCACTCTGTTCTTTTCTTATGTGATGTGTCGAACTCATGGCAGTTATTAAAATACTCACATGACAGCTGCAAAGTGAGCCTAAGAGGCAGAGGAAGAACTGGGATTCCATGAACTACAGCCTCAGCCATGAGAACAGCCCACCAGCAGCAAACACAAAGAAAGACTGTGCTAAATGTAACAGAGAGACTGAACAGCTGACTGAAAAGACAGACAGTTGGACACAGCCTAGGAATGCAACACAGAAACATCACCCTTGCCAGTCCACACATGCACCTAAATTTATGCACTCAGCATGCGAGCAATAAACTGACATATCCAGTTGAACCGGAGCTTCTCATGCGAATTCCTAAATTCTTTTGTGAATTTTCATGCCATCTCAGGTAGGGTCTCTGGAAGAATATATAGAAAAACATTAATGCGTATCAGGGAGACTTACAAGAGCAGAGGTGGGACAGTCCACAATAGCTTTCTTTGGGTTCGGAGATGGGAGAGCCCACAACGTGGGAGAGTCATCTGTGTGTTGGAGAGTTGAAGGATCCAGTAGCTGCTTGCACAGGAAGATGGGACTCTGTAGAACAAGAAGGAGCAAGGAAGTCACATGAGGGAAGGCCCGCTGAGGGATCACTGGTGTGAGTCTGCACAGAGGGCTGCAGAAGCAGGAGCGGTGGAGACAGACCTCCAAAGGTGATGGCAGCAAAGGCTATAGCTGCTCAGGGCAACTGGAGCTCTTCAGAACAAGCATGCTCCCAGCTTCTTCCCTCTTATTCTATCTAGTCTACAAGCCTAGGGGTTGGTGCCATCCACATCCTCCAAGGTGGGTCCTCTCCCCTCTCAGTGTGCTGCCCTGCACATCTGTCTGCCAGAAGCTCAGCCAGAACTGTGCCTTACTAATCTGCTAGGCATTTATTAGTTCATTTCATTTCACGTATCATGATTAACAGTTGTAGCACCGATGGTCAACACTAAACCCTGTGTGAGCAACTCCCACTTAAATTCTTACACAAATCAAAGATCCACCTATACAGAGACTGTGCCAGTTGTCTCAGAGATGGCTCATCAACAGGAAGGTTAGACTGGATTGAGTTCTAAGGCTGCTCAAAAAACTTCATTTTGAAATTAAAGTCATATAATTGAGCTGTGGGGACAGCTCAATCTAAGCACTTGTGTACGTTAGCTGGAGGACTTGGGTTCCATCCCTGGAACTGCGTGCTGTGGAGGCCCTGCCCTGGGGCATGCCAAGTGTGCCATGAAGACCAGGCATGGTGGTGCATGCCTGTGATTTCAGTGATGAGACATTTGAAACAAGAGGTTCACTATGAGTCCAAGCTGTGTAGTAAGATCTTGTACCAAGTACATAAAATAAATAAAAATTAAACTAAATTAATGTTCTGTGTCAACTTGATTTGAACACGTGCTCTTTGGATATCCAGTCAAATATTTTTCTGGGATTTCTAGAACGATTTTTTTTCTTTTTCTTTTCTTTTTTGTATTTAGTACAGGGTCTACAGGGCCTACAGAGTCTTCCTACACAGATCAGACTCATAGTGATCCTTCTGTTTTCAGCCTCTCAAGAGCTACGATTACAGGCACGCACCACCAGGCCCAGTCTCTATCAACATCTCAGCATGGTTGGGGGGTGGGGCTAGCACAGCATGTGGAGCTGGGGATCAAACCCTGGTTCCTGTGTTGGCCTAAGCAGGCACATCAATCTGCTGAGCTATCTGGCTAGCCCCCTAAGAGGATGTTTTAAATGGGGTTAATGTTTTAATTCATAGCCTGAGTCTTTACTCATCCAATCAGGTGAAAGCCTGAATAGAGCAAAAGTACTGGCTCTGTCCTGAGTAGGAGATTAATTACTCTTATTTTACTATCCTCATGTTGGGGCAATGCCAATTACACTAAATCTCGTCTTACCATGTATACATCTTATTGGATATTTCTCTAGAGAACCATGACTAATAAAATCTTAATGCTGTAGGAAATCCTAAAATCATGCTGTTAGTCAGTTTTCCATTACTATGACAGGTATCTGATAAGCCTATAAACAGAAAATGTTTATTTTGGCTCATAGTTTTGTAAGTTTTTTTTTTAAGGGAAGGGTCTATAGGGTGTTCAGGTTTCTGTACTAGATCGGACTAGTAGTGATCCACCTGTTTACAGCCACAGCCCCTGTGCCTGCTTGCAGGTGCTTTGATCTGCTGAGCTATTTGGCTGGCCCTGGAAGTTTCAGTCATAACAAATTCATCCCAGTTTGGGAGGCTTGTGATGGGGCAGCAGATCCTGGTGGGGAAACATGGTGCAGCAAACTGTTCCCTTCATGGACAAAGACAGAAGAGAGGAAAGGAGAGGAGAAGAAAGAGAAACGTGGCAATGGTGCACTTGATGATGGAGTAAGCGGCCACGAGCTGAATGCAAATGATCTCTAAAAGCTAGATGAGAAAGCAGACACACTCTCCCCGCAGAGCCTCCAGTAAGGACACAGCCCTCAATCCCTTGATTTGAGACTAATATGACCTGTGGTGAGATCTGACCTCTAGGAGTCTAGATGAATGTATTTGTGTTGTCCTAAACCATGAAGTTTATGATCATTTCCCTCACAGTAGCCCATTAGAAGCTGACACAGGATGACTTGTAAAAGGAGATGTCCGGACCCAAACTCCCAAGGTTGTAATTCGTGTATTCTGAAATGTAGTTTCAAGCATTAGGACTTTAAACTTGAAGTATTTATCCATCTTCTTCATGCTGAAACTGATGCTTCATCCCCAGGTCAGGCAATGAAGAATTTTCAACAAAAATCAGAGCCTGCTGGGGGGCCAGTGCCTGCTGAACAGATATATACATGCATACCTCCTCACTGTCCTTCTACTGCTTCCCTTATAAATAAAAGTTCTTCTAATGTTTATTTTATTTACATATTCATTTATTACTATTTTGTATTCTCTTTAGATAATTTTTTTTTCTAAAAAAAGAAGTTCTTCAATATGTTTATGGAGGGACAACTAGCTGCCATTGTATTTTGGACAAGTCATAAATAAATTCATTTTTCCATTTTTACTAAGGCCTTCTTGCTTTTGATGCTGGGCAAGTGAATGAATCCAGTTTGAATACAGGGGCCAGATCCAAATTAACACTGCCACTAAGTAACTTTTTACATCTGGCTGAGAAGAAAAACACAAGCAGTGTTCACTCAGGAAAACAAAGTGTGAGCTATTTTGTTGTGCAGCAACATTGTAGTAATAGTCATTACTAATGCAACTGCCTCCCACCGAAGGTTTTTTTTTTTTTTTTTGTTATGGCCGGCTCAGTCTGCTCGGGGGTTGGGGCTGGCGCAGCATGTGGTGATGGAGATCGAGCTGTGGTCCCCACAGTTGCCTGAGCTTTCCTAAGCAGGCGCTTTAGACCACTGAACCATCCTGCCGGCCCTGCACCTTGAGTTTTTAGGAAACAGGCTTGGGTGCATGAGGCTTCTAGAACAAAACTTCATTTTCGTGACACAGTAAACAATGAGAACTCTACTTTCACTTCTGACACCTTTTACATACAAATAATACTTGCTGTGTATTCTGTAAGCTCTTGGATTTTTATTTTTTATTTTTTTCATTATGGTCAGCTCAGCGTGCCCTGGGGGTGGGGCTGGTGCAGCATGGGGTGCTGGGGATTGAACTGCGGTCCCTGCGGTTGCCTAAGCTGTCCTAAGCAGGCACTTTAGACCAATGAGCCATCTTGCTGGCCCACACTCTTGAATTTTGGAAGACCTAGTTACATGCAAAGAATTTCCAAGGAGTTTGAAACAATGTATTTTTTCCCTCTATTTTTTATTAGTACATGTGTGTAGTAGGTGATACTGACATTCCTCTTATGGAGTTACCACATACATACAACACATCTCTCATTCCTTTTTCTCCCCTTCTTTCCCTTCCCTCCCTCTACCCTCCATGTCTTGATCACCTTTTACTTTGAGAAAAAACTTTGCATTTCATCTAAACTGCTTGCTTCCAAGGACCTAGCTGATTATTCAGACATGACACCAGAGATAATTTGAATTTGAAAGCGTTACAGATTTTACTCATTTTGTTGGAGGTGGCCAATTATATAAGCCTGATTAAAATGAAATGACTTTGATTTTTTGCTTGAACCAGGGTTACAATGACCAAAATTTCCCATGTGTCTCTTGCCAGTACATTTTCTTCTGCCACGTGTATATCACTACGGTTCAGTGATGCTCGTGATACATATTTGACATCACCAGATATGGAAGAAATGACAAATGTGCCTACTTTTTCCAATTGCCTTCGTGAGATACAGCCGGAGAAGGAACTAGGACATTCAAATTTAGAGCAGCAACCATTTCTGACACTCAGGGAAATTCCTACTTTAGCAATTTCAATCACTTGATTTGACTTGAGGATCAAAATATAAAAGCATGGAGTTTTGATGGCTTTTCCTAGATATTTAACCATTGACTTTCCACCCCACGATGGAAACAAGTAACTTTAAAATTTGAATACTGGGGCATGAATGGAACCAAGGGCCTTCCCAGTGAGCTACATGTCATTACCTCCTTTTTATAATTTGATACTCACCAAGTCGCTACTGTCCAGCCTGGGCTTAAATTTGTAAACCTCTTGCCTCAGCCTTCCTGAAGGCTGGGATTATACAGATGCACTGTACATCCAGCTTGATTTTTTTTTTTTTAAATCCTCTATATAATGTCTTAAGGTGGGGCTGGGGAGATAGCTTGGTGGTCTAAGCACCTGCCTGGCAAGTGCAAAGACTCAGGTTTGATTTCCGGTTACTGCATGCAGTGCGGGTCCCACACTGGGCCAGTGCCAGGCGTGGTGGTACACACCTGTAATCCTAGCCCTGGAGAGGCTGAGAAAGGAGGATCACAAAGAGTCCAAGGTACATAGCAAGACCCTGCATCAAATAAACAAAATCTTTTTTAAAAAAGTTTTAAGGTACTTTCCATGCACAGACAGTTAAGCCAGCAAGGAACTCAATGTAAAATATGCATATTTTTTCTGGTAGTTGAACAGAATTTTTACTTGCAAAAGAACACTCAAAACATAAGTGGAAAATATTCAATATAAAGATCTCAGCTTTCCTTAGAATTGTGATTTTAATTGCTGTGATGAATGCTGGAGATGATTTAGCACCAGAAACATAATTGACCATAATTTTTTGTTGTTTTTTTAGCCATTCTTGCAATGTTGAATATAGTTTAAGAGCTATGTTGAATTGTGTCCCCCGAAAAAAGATTAAAACTTACTCCCTAGTACATGTAAATGTGGCCGTATTTGGAAACAGGGTTTTTGCAACAGATCACAAATGAGGGCCCACATAGGAGCTCATTAGGGTGGGCCCTACCCCAGTG
>PVKN010043881.1:0-10181 GCA_004027915.1 Capromys pilorides
TCATGCCAGTCTGCACCAAGGATCAGCACTGGGAAGGACTGAAGGTCATTGGTAGAAGCTAGAAAGTCTGTGCCACCGGGATGAAGTATCTTTACCAGCAGGCTGAGGAATCTGCACTGGAGCCAGGAAGTGATGCTCAAGGTAAGACCAGAGCTTCCTTGAAGAGAACTGCAGCCAACCTCAGTGACTGCTAGGATCTGAGCTCTTCTGATGATGGTGAGAATGGCTAAGTTCCTATCAGGAAAACCAGCACAACAAGCATCACCAGGAGAATCAACAACACACCACCTTCCCCTCCAGGTCTGCCTTTGTACTGTAGGCAACAATCCTCCGGTAGGCCTTCCACACCCATGAAAAATTGGATTGAATTTTTCTACCCATTGAAACCATGTGGATTCAATTTTGCTGGGTGTTACAAGTTGCCTGTTAGTTAATGCACCACATGTGGGCTGCACAGGCATGGCTGTTACACAGACCTACTCGCTCCTACGGTCATGTGTTACTGAGGTCACCCGATGCGTGTCACCCTGTGGTAGTGCAGGCCTCAACAGTCCAAGTGCACTGCATCTTCATTTCTCAGGGGTCTAAATGCCTGCCTCCCCAGGTGCACACATCATTGAGGCAATGGTGGGCATTTTTTCTCTCGGAAGAAACAATGCTTGGGCTGCTTCTAGGCCCTATCAGTTGCCATAGCAACATTAAAATGCAGTGGGTGGAAAGGTGCCTCCAATCTCACAGCCCCCTCTGCTCAGCTGGCAGCAACACAAAGGGGAAGGTGGGAGTAGCCATACATGAAGAGCTTTGCATTTCCCAGCCTTCCAATGCAGGCACCGTTCAAATCAGAGCAGAATATAAACTGAAAGTTTTCCAAGGTGATATGAGAACACACTTGCCCAATTCAGATTTACTTTGTGAAATGTGTCAACCCATGGACTGTTCAGCAGCTTAAAGATTCACTCCTTTAACGGTCTCCTAAGGCTGTGAAACTCGCCAGGTCAACAAAGTTTCCCTGGAGGCAGAGAATGAATGTGTCATTTGCCTTGTTCTGACCTGCACACTACACCCACCATGCTCCTGTGTGTACCTTTAACACCAACTTGGCAGACTTCCGGGTTACCTAGGAAGCACTACACATTGATTGGCTTGCACTGTTCCCCAGATTAGACTCCAGTCATTACTCCAAGTTACCTTTGGTGCAATTCAAGGCAGGGAGCTGGACAGACCACCCCTCACCTCCTGACCCCCTAGTCCCTGGGCTCCTCCTGGAAGACAGATAGGTGGAAGTGGTAGTGGTGATGGAAGTCAGAAAAGCCATCAACTAAAGATGACACAGCTGCTTTGGGAGTGTACTGAGGGACAGTGTGTACTGAGGGACAGTGCGGCCTGGGGGCAGTGGACAAGTGTCAAGCTGGATTTAGTTTTGAAGACCCAACAGGGCTTGGCAGCAGGGGAAGGGCAGGGTAGGGCTAGGAGGGGACCAGGAGAAGGGAGAGGGCATTCTGGGAATGAGAACAGCAGATGTGAAGGCAGAAACAGTGGGCACACAGGATGCCAAGGGTGGGGGGCGGGGGGAAGCAGCTGCATGCTGGGAAGGAGTTTAGCATCCACCTGGGTAGGGCTTCAAATGCCACTCACCACAGGAGGCCATTTGGAACCTACAAATAAAGGCCTAGCATGGCGGGTTTCCACCACCTGTCTCTTGCCACCCACCACACCCCTCCTGAGTTCTTGCCAGGCCAATACACACTTCTACCCAGGGCTGTAGCTTTCTCTGTTTTGTGGCTCTAACCTCACATAGTTTGTCTCATTTCCAAAAGTCTGCCCATTGCTCAAGATCCAAATCAAACCATGGGCTGTTTTAAAGACCTTCATTTCATCTAGATCTTCCACATCTGGCATTCCTAGGACACATGTTACCATATCTCAATTTTGCAAAAGCACATGATCTTATCTCCTCTATTACACTGTGAGCTCTGAGAGTGTGGCCTGTGCCTCCATTCCTCTTGTCTCCTCAGCTCCTAGAAATATTCACAGGGTAGGCACGCAACAGTGCTTCATACTGAGTGACAGCTGGAGGCACAATCCAAAGAAATAACATCAGGTAATCAGTGGGGGTGCTCTTCCAAACGCAAGGGAACAGAGCCAGCTGGGGGCAGTGTCGCCTACTTTGGCATACATCTTCTGTAAAATGCACACAGCCAGTCACAAGAGTGTTGACACTGTTTCAGGATTCAACAATCATGCTGTTACTGGCAAAACACTTCCAAGTGCTCTGTATTTTGTGGGAGGAAATGTGCTACAGAGAATACAGGAATTAATGAGTTGTGCTCCAGAAACCTGTGCTTCTTGTTACTGGCACCCTGACGCTGCTGCAGGATGAGGGGTGTTTCCTCATTTGGGCAATGGAGACCTGTGAAAAGATTTTTACACTCTAGCCTGAGAAATGAGGCTGGTCTTCTTTATAGATAACCACAGCGGCAGAGCAAGCAAGTCTCTTGAAGTCAGTTCTGTCTAAGGCTCTATACTCTCTGGGAACTAGGACGCTAACAGGGGATGGCATTTGCATGTGTGGGGGTGGCAGGCACTGCTCAAGGGAACTCTGCAG
Source organism: Capromys pilorides (assembly GCA_004027915.1). Lineage (NCBI taxonomy): Eukaryota > Metazoa > Chordata > Mammalia > Rodentia > Capromyidae > Capromys > Capromys pilorides. The sequence goes on from PVKN010043881.1 coordinate 2,606, forward strand.
GGCCTGTGCTGCTTCTGCTTCACACACAACTGCAAGTGGCAGGGGCACGGCCTCTGCTGTTCCCATTAGCCCACCTGCTGCAGCATGTGGCAGCCTCTGGATGCTTGGATGTTCCTGGCAGTGCGTCTGCCCACAAGGCTGTGCTGGGCAGCTTCCCATCCCGTGGTCCATATGCAGAGCAGCCTCTCGTGTCATGCCACTGTCCAGCAGTGCTGCTTGCTCAGGCTCACTTCCTCTGGGCTTCTTTCTCTTCCTACCCCCACTTGCTCCTTCCTAGCCACTTTCTGCAGGGCTTCTCAGGGCGCTGTGGCACTCAGGGTGGCATTTTTACTTGGCTGGTTTGGGGATCACACTGGGGATGGGTAGAGCACACTTTTGGGGGGGATATGGAGGCCTAGCTTTGGGTCTGTGTCCAACCCCTGGCTCATCCACTCTGGCACTGCACTCCTGCTCTAACTCACAGTATCCTGAACTAGATGCTTTTCTCCCCCCTCGCCTTTCTGACAAGATTTTCTTGCCCACGAGCAGGTGACAAAGACTGAAATTGTGAGCAAATTAAACCCCTCCTCTTTTAGGTTCTGGGTACTGGGTATTGGGTCTCAAAAGCTGACCAGTACAGCTCAATTCTGCCCCCTGTGTCCTCAGCAGCTGGCAGCTATGGGGTTATCAGGTGAGGCAGGCAAGACCCTGTACTTTCCAGGGCCCATAGCCCTACCCAGGGTGCCAGGCCTCAACTCTCAAGGGCCCCACAGCTGCAGCTGCACCCACAGGGCCATACGCAGGTGTCTTAGGAGTTAGCTGGTGACATGTTCTTCCCTTGCACCAGGCTGAGGCTGGCTATCATTGGGATTATGAGTGTGTAAGAGTCATGTGCCGATACCCTAGGCAGCAAGGAATGAAATTCTGCAAGACTGAAGTGGCCCAAGTAGTCCTTGGGCACCTGAACTCTCTCCAGTGGAATCTTAAATAGAAATAAGCAGATAGAAAGCAGGCTTTTCCACTTTGGATAAAGTTCCTGCATGAGGGTGTGGAGAATTCACCCTCCATGACAACTCCCAGTATACCTCTGAAACAGTCTAGTAGCTGTTCATCAGTATTTGCCAATAAAGCAGTTTTATTACTAATTCTAGAAGTATACTTTGTTCTTGTCTTAGAAAAGAAAATACAATTTTAATTTTTCATAATATCTCAGTGTTATATTTATGAGCAAGTAGTATGCTAGGTTATAATACTGACGTCCTTGGCAACAGATTGAATATTTCAGTGATGTTTGCTCTTATGGTCAACTGTCCTACTAGGCCTGGTGCTTAGCTTCCTTTTCTTCTGACTTCCTATGGTGTTATCAAGCTTTGCTCCTTCACTACTAACAGCCCCCATCTTCCCACCTGGGGCAAGATCCATTTTCTAAAACTCTCTTGGATAATATCCTCCAGGGAGTATCAGGGGCAGGAGAACGAATAGCGGTTTATTGAATCTAGTTTCAATATTTTGTTTTTAAATATCATTCTTCAGAATTAAACCTTATACCATGGAAAGAGTTTTGTTTTTTCATACTGGAGATTGAATCCATGGCCCTGTGTATGCTAGGTAAGTGTTCCAACACAGAATTAGCCCTTATTAATTTTTATTTTGAGATGGATTCAAAGTTTCCTGGGCTTTCTGGGCATGATGGCACATGCCTGTAATCCCAGCACTTGGGAGGCTGAGGCAGGAGGATCAGTGTGAGTTTGAGACCAGCCTGGGCTACAAAAGTGAGCTCAAGGCCAGCATGAACTGCATAGTGAGACCCTGTCTGAAAAAGAACAGAAAAAAAAAAAAAAAAAAGTTGCCTGGGCTGGAATCAAACTTGCCTCCTGCTTCAGTCTGCTGAGTAGTTAGCGCTTATAAGTATGCACTACCACATCCAGCCAAGAGATATTTTCAACAAATAACACGTTAAAACATCGCCTTCCTTGTTTAGAAATGAGCTAGTTAGATATTCATCAGGCAGTGTCCACTGTGTATGAAGCACAATGAGTCCATAATACAGAAGCCACATTTAACTACAGTGAGTATCACAGGGTGGACAGGAGGGGAAGGCACTCCATGCTTATCTGGGAGAGGGGATGGTGGCTCCTAGTGGTCACCAAGAGAACTGCTTTCCCATTTGGCTATTAAATAATGAAGTCTGCTTTTATTTGTAACATATAAATAAAAGTCAGATATAAAGTTGAACAGATGGCTGCCAAAAGGCAAAATAACTCTATAATGTGAAAAAGGGCTCACACAGTCTGAGGAGTTCAGATTTACCTTGTTTCTCCTGTCTTGCACATTTATTCTGCTTCGAGGTCCTGGGAACAGCCAAAATATCTCATCTCAACAAGCACCTGGTAACAAGCAGAAAGAGCTGTCTTTCTGGCACTATGGAGTCTGAAAGGGAAACTAGGAGTAGAAACCTACACCCTACTCAGCAGGCTGTATGCTGAGGCTGATGCCTGGCACACCAGGCCACACACAGCAACACACACCACTGCTGTCATGGTGGCATTTGTCAGACCTCAGAGCACTGGGCAGAGAAATAGCCAGCACTACAAAGGTCCCATGGACTGCATAGATGACTTCATCTCAGAGTGTCACATGTGAATCTCAGCTCTGCCATTTTCTAGCTGTCTGACTGGAGAACATACCACAGATGTCACAGAAGAGGCATTATGGAATGTCTTTCACTGTGTCCTGAAGCCACTGAAGAAATCCCAATATCACCAGTCTCCTATTTGATAGTAAATAGCCTCAGCATTTAAGCACTTGTGATTGGACATTCTATCTCTTACAGTTAACGTGCTTCACGTGATGGGATTTTCTTGAATGAGGCTGGAGTGACTGTTAGGTCTATAAGCCAGGACTCAGGAAGAAGTAGCACAACTATTTAGAATACCCATCTCTAAAGGTTACATCAATTAAAGGGTGATTAAAGTGCAGGGGTTGAGCCCTTGCTGAACATGTGTGATACCCTGGGTTACATCCCCAACACTACAAAAAAACAGTGGTTATTTGCATTGTGAAACACAGCTATTTTTACACTTATACCCAAATTCTCATTGTGAAATATTGGGGAGCATTCACGATGAAAGTGGAGGTCAGTCGCACAGACACAGACATGAATTAGGACTCACACTTGGTGCCCTCCCTTGCAGCTTCGGTTCTGGCCAATGCCTGTCTCCACACTTGGACTGTGGTGTGGCTCTGGCCAAGTACCCAGCACAGAGTGAGCATCAGCTTCTTTGGAAGAACACTCTTCTAAGAAGCCACATCTCTCAGGTCTAAAGCAAGCTGTTTGGCTTCATGTCAGCATCACTGTCATTCCACACCCTGAAATAGGCTGGATTTCTTGAGGATCCAGATGACTTAACTTTGCAGGACTTTCATTGGCATTATTTTATGCTATAATCCTGTTTCTAATTTTCTACTAACTGTACACACAGAAGTATCAACATCTATTTTGTTTTATAAACCTGGCACAGGACCACTCAGTAAAATAAAAAATATACTAATTTATCTGTCTTTGAAGCCACATTCAGCAGAATGGCAGAAACAGTGACAATTTCCATATTTCTATAATTTTAGCAGTAGCCTTCCTCTTTCCAAATTAAAATTTATACCTTTGAACTCTTAGAGTTAATACCTAAATTCAGTAATATAGAAGGACACAAAATCAACATGCAAAAATCAATACCATTCCTGTGTACTAGTAATGAACTCACTGAGAAAGAAACTGGGAAAAATACCACTCACAACAGCACCAAGAATTAAATACTTAGGAATTAACCTAACTAAGGAAGTGAAAGACCTCTATGATGAAAATTACAGCAATCTGAAAAGGGAAATAAAAGAGGGCATCAGAAAATGAAAGATACATCCTGTTCTTGGATAGGCAGAACAAATACAGTCAAAATGGTCACATTCCCAAAATTGACATACAGATTTATCAGAACACCAATCAAAATTTCAACAGCATTTGTCACAGAACTAGAGAAAACAATCCTAAAATTTGTATGGAATCAGAAGGGACCAGAATAGCAAAAGAAATCCAGGGTAACAAGATAGATCACAATACTGGACTTTATATTACAAAGCTATTGCGATTTTTAAAAAATCATGGTATTGACATGAAAACAGATATGAGCATCAGTGGAACAGAACAGAGGAAGTGGAAACAACCTCAAGGACATTCAACTAATTGATCTTGGATGAAGACATATACTGGTGGAAAGAGCCTTTGTAATAAATAGTGTCAGAAAAATTGGCCAATCACACACAGAAGATGGAATCTAGACCTATATTTCTTACTATGTACTAAACTAAAATCAAAATAGAAGAAATAATTGTTAAAACAACCTGCTGGAATACAAAATAGGTAAAACTCTTGAAGTCCAAGGCATAGACAAAGACTTTCCGAACTGAACCCTGGTTGCACAGGAAATAGTATGGAGAATCAACAAGTGGGATCATTTCAAATTAAAAATCTTCTGCACAGCAGAAGAAACAACAGAATGAAAAAACAACATAAAAAATGAGAAAAATGTTGAGTCAGCTATTCTTCAAAGATCTTCATCTAGAATACATACTGAAAAAATTAGACCCATACAGATAAAGGACCCAATCAAAAAATTGGCAAGTGAAACAAACGGACACTTCACAGAAGACACACAAGTGGCATGAATACATGTGAAGCATCACTGGCCAGCACTGCAAATCAAAACAACACTGAGACGCCATCTCATCCCACAGAGAATGGCCAGCATCAAGAGATCAATAACAACTAATGTGAGTGAGGCTGAAGGGTAAAAGGAGCCCACTTACACTGTTGGTGGCTGTGTAAATTGGTACAATCACATTGGGAATCAGTAGGCAGGTTCTTCAAAAAACAAATAAACAAAAAACCCAAGCAGTATGTACTCATACTTAGGCACTTACATACACACTTGCATGCATGTGCATTCACTCTAGAGTCCATTACAGAGTACAATGGAGATCCACATGCCCTCGGGATAAAGCCTTAAAAGGTACATCAAGGAGAAGCAGACAGAGACAGGAAGAAGCTGCACAAAGACCACCAGGAGAAATGTTGTTAGGCAGAGGAGGCTGGAAGCTAATCCAGTTACAGCAAGTTCCAGGTGGGGGGAGTCACCCACAGCCCCACACAAACAGCTGCAAACAAAGGGCCTCCATGTTTCTGGGGCTCCCTACCCTGATTGTTTCTTACCAGGGTAGCCATCTATCTTCCCCTTTCTCCCTCCTTTTCCTCTTTACAAATAAAGTATCTTCCTTTCATTAATCTTTGACCATCTGACTTATTATTAAATATAAATAAAGTGACCATCCTGGTGGGCTGCTCAGATAGCAGAGCAGTGGTGCTTTTCCCCCGGATGTGATATTCTCAAAAGAACTAAGCTATGTTGTAGTGATTGATGTGTACCCATGCTTATTGCAGCACAACTTACAATAGCTAGATCTTGGATGAATGGGGGGAAAAGTGTGGTATTTATACACAATAGAGTTCTACTCCCATATAAAGAAAGACGACCTTGAGTCATTTATAGGAACATGGAGGTACCTTGAGACCAAAATGTTAAGTGAAATAAGTCAAACACAGAGGCTTAACTATAGCATAGTTTCTCATTTGTGAGAAACTCAAAGTATAAAGAACGAAATAAAAACATATGAAAGACATGTAATAGGTCTTCCTCAAAGGGGAAGGGAATCAAACAAGAAGTGGATGGAGGGGGAAGGAATGGGAGGGAAGGGAATGAAAAGATATGTTATGCACATGTGTGAACTCTACACAAGGGGTGTAAACATTATATACTGCAAACATGTACTAACAGAAAAATAAAATCTGTGGCTTTGACTAGCTAGATTGCCTACTCTGGAATTATTTTTCTAAGAAACTGATGATAAATAAACATTTGTTGTTGACTACAGAGCAAAATACTTATTTAGTGGTCAATTGTCTATTAATTCTGGTTGACAGCAATCAAACTGACAAGTGAAAGTTATGTGTAGATGACTGCATTCACATTGCTTTAGGCAAATATTTAGCAGGACTGATTTAAATAAGAATAATATGAAGGTCAGTTCCCTAAAATCAATGACTTTTTTTTCTGAAGCATAAAATCACAGATATGTTGACAATTAGAAATTAAAACATGAAGAAAGCCTGCATTCGGCTGTAAAATGGTCTGTGGGTATTTTAGGGTCATTTCTAAGACAAAGATTTTCCTTAATGCTGGGGATTACATCCAGGGCCTCACACATGCTAAGAAAGAGATTTTTAAATAAATTTGCCTAAGCAAATTTTTTTCTCACTATATTTTGGTGAGCTATCACAGAACGTACTGAAATAGATTTTAGGAAAGAAGCCATAATGGGAAACCACGAAAATTGTGGCAAAGTGTATTCTGTAAAGAGATGGCCAGAGATACTAGGATATGTGGTAGCATAGTAAAATGTAATGAGAATTTAAGTAGTATCAGAGTATGAGTGAAGTAGCCCCATCTAGAGAGAGATTTTGCTCGCTACCCATTGAGTCCTGTCCCATCATCCAGTTTCATGCCAGGAGATCAGGTAGGGAAAGCAGACAAGGACGGGGGTATCCCAGGTGAGACAACCTAGACTGAGGAGAACTGCTTAGAACAAAGGAGGGTACAACAGAGAATGTGTGGCCACGTGGAGAGGAGTGACACTGGCACTCGCTAACAAGCTCATTAAAATGGAGACCTCCTACATAGGGGTCTATCTGGTGGGTGGGAAGCCTGAGGTTGCTGGTTTTGACCAGCTCCAGGTGAGGAATGTTCCTCTCCTCTGTGGGCCACACACTCAGTGGCAAAGACTTTCATTGTGTAGAGATGGCACTCTTTCTGCAAACCCTGATGCCATTTTCTATAAACGTGGCTGACATGTTATTGCCTGGACTGCAAGAGCTTGTAGCAAGTTCAGAAACATTTCTGATTAGTTTAAGAAAGAATCTAGTCCTTTGGTAGATGGTGCCAGGGGTCACAGACTCAAATACCTACAGATGCTGGCATGTTGCTGTGGAAGGGAAAGTGCTACAAGCAACCTGGTTTCTATCAACCTGGTTCCAAATCAAGACTTCTATGTAGGTTGTTCTCCCTGTCCTGGCTGATGGACCACAACACAGTCTCAGAATAGGCTCCTGGGAGTCTTTTGGATGTGCGCTCAAACAGCAGTTCTCTACCAGCTCTGACTGGCCCATCAGTCTAACATCATTCTGCTCTCCTGTTCAGCAGCAAGCAGAGCATCTAAATACACCACCGCATCGGTTCCTTTTTGCTCATGATTATAAGACTCGTCTAGGACTTGTTTTGTCATGCTTTTCCTCAGAACCTGTGTCAGAGATGCTTGGTGTGGAGAACAGATTCAATAAATATTGGTTGAACAAATCAATATTTGTGTGTGTGTGAGTGTGTGTGTGTGTGTGTGTGTGTGTGTGTGTGTGGTACTAGGGATTTAATTCAGGACCTTGTACTTGCCAGGCTAGCACTTATTCTACTGAGCTATCATCAATGGTTCATTTTTT
>PVKN010043882.1:0-10170 GCA_004027915.1 Capromys pilorides
CATTTTAAAGTGATGTACATGAGATGAAGCCAGTTGTTGCAAGCACATCTGATATAAATAGTTCCATGTTCTGTGTCTATCCTAGCTTAAAATGAACATGAAATAAAAAGATCAAATTCTGAGTGTATCCTAATTTAAAATCATCACAAAACTAGAAATTTTATAGCAGCAAAATGCATAATAGCTAAATCTTGGGGGCAGCCTATGTGTCCCTCAACAGACAGAGGATAAAGAAAAGCTGGTATCTGTACACAGTGGAGTTTGTACTCCATAAAGAAGTATAAACTTGGGTCACTTGTAGAAAAATGGATGCATCTTGAGATGATAGAGTTACCTGAAGTGAATCAGACACAAAAGTTTAAATATCACACGGTTCTCTTTTACGAAAAACCCGAAGTGTAAATAAAGAGCACAATAAAAGCTAGACAGGAGGAAGCAGGCACGTAGATCATTCTCAAGAGAGGAGGGGATTAAGAGATGGAGATGATAAGGACAGATGAAAAATGGATCAACACGTGTTGTGTACATGGACCTATGCCACCTAAGGAATGTAAATATAATGTGCTGCAAGCATGCACTAATAAAAACAGCAACAGCTGGATCTTGTTGAGGAGATCTACAGATAAATGACTGCATATCCCACATGAGATCTTAGCATCTGATGTATAACAATCAATTCTACTGAAAACTTACAGAGTTTAACTATGCTTTATGCTTATGAAATTCTGACAGCTAAAACAAAATCATATAAAATCTAAAACAAAAAGCTAAATTTCCTTATCTTATTTTCAGGTATTAATTTCAGAAAAGAGCATTTTTGCAAATATGAATCTGCAAGTAATTTAAAAATGACACTTAGATCATACTGTGTCTCTAAGTGATGGCAATAATGCTTGGTGTCCCCAAGGACATTAAATCAGCCTAAGATCATGTCTACAATCATTTTTTGCCTTCAACATCTCTGTCCCATACAAACTCATCCGCCTGTGATATTTTCAGCACATAACTGAATAACAAAGCCCCCGAGCTCTGACGCCATTAATACTACTGTCTGTCCCTCAAATATACTTGTGTCCCTGTGCTTTTGGCAGTTGTGAAAGTTAATTTACTAGATTGACGTCTCCACCCAACACACTGTTGTATAACTGTGCTGATAATTAACCAGTGTGCTTGTTTCTGTTTTTGTTTTGGTACCAGGGATCAAACTCAGGACCTTGTGCTCGCCAGGCAGGAGCTTAAGTCACTGAGCTATCTCCCTGGTCACAAAATACGTCTTTTTGAGACAGCATCTCACTATGCAGTTGTGGCTGACCTTAAACTGTCAGTGATCCTCCTGCCTCAGCACCAGGGGTAGATCTCAGGACCTTGTGCTTATCAGGCAGGCGCTTCTGCCACTGAGCTATATCCCGACCCCATAAATGATGAACAAAAACAACATTGCATATTTTGAGTCTTTCACCTTCTTCTATCACTTTATTCATTTGTTTGTTTGTTATGTAGTTGATACAGGGTCTCACTACACAGCTTGGACTCATAGTGATCCTCCTGTTTTCAGCCTCACAAGGACTGAGATTATAGCAGTGCACCCAACACCTGGACTAGGTGGCCCGCTCAATGTGCCCAGAGGCAGGGCCAGCGAGGCAAGTGGTGCTGAGCATTGAACCCCAGTCCCTGTGCTTGCCTAAGCAGGCACTTAGTCTGCTGAGCTATCTTGCTGGCCCTCAATGTGTGCCTGTTTTTAATACTGGAATCAATATATCCATGTCTATTTTGGATATATACTGTTTGGTGTTATGAAGAAGAAAATGGTATATGATGGGGTCTCTGTTCTGAGGAGTTTACAGTATAATCGAGGAAATAAAATTAGAACTTATGGATGAAATCAAACATTATAAGACACCTTACAATAATAATATTGAAGAAAAATAGAAATTTCTTATTTATGGAAAATTCTGCTTTTCACTAATTTCACTGCTAACATTACAAAAAAAATACCCAAATGACCAGGCCCTAGCAAGAAAAAAGAATTTGAGCTCTCAGATGGAGACTATTTTCTATATTTACAGCATCCTAACCAACCAGGCTACATAATTCAAGTCAACTCATTGACTTAAAAGAACCAAAACAGACCTTGGGAGCAATAATGACCCGGAGGAAGGGAGCACTTTCAATAATAATTGAAACAGTGCTATCTATTTCAATGACTCCACCAAGCTCTCTGTTTTGCTGATAAAATCTATGAGGTCAAATGATGGCCCTGAATCCTTAAGGAAGTGTGAAATCAGAATAATCTGCCTAAGATGGCAGAGGCACAGAATATTACTTTGGGGGATGGTTCATTCAGCATAGTTAAACTGCAATGTTTATTATAGAGGGTCTGCTCTCCAGCATTTCTTATGCTTCCAATGTTTGATAGCAGAGATTTCACTGTACATTTTTGTTCTAGAAAATTCCAGGCAGACACCTGGCATTGGCAGTCTTTCTAGGCTTATTGAGAACAGTTCTCATTTGTCGGATAAGTTGATGTTTCTTTCTAGAATGTCTTCTAAGATGAAATGTTTATAAACATATCTTTGGGGAAGTTTACCTCGTTATGGTAAAATGGTCAATCCTAGATGCATTAAAATGGAAGGACATTCTAATGCATTTTACCAAGGTTCTTGCATTTTTTTACAAAGTGAGCCATTCAGGCATTGCATCTTCTGAAATTTCCTCGCTTCTTTCAGGGAAGCATATTGGGGCAGAGCTTGCCAGCTGTCTGCTCCCTTTGCCTTCTGCTGCCATTACTCAGAGGTACCGCCCCCCCTTCTGGCCCTCCAGCTTGTGGGGGGAGGGGAAGGGAGGGGAGGGGAGGGTGCAGAGCTCATCCAGCCTCTGACATGAATAACACAATGAAAAGAGCAGAAGGGGTATATATTTATACATAGAGTTTTCTCTCTATACATAGACATACATAGACGCATCCTGTGAGTGTGTGCGTGTATATGCATGTGAATCCACACACTCAATGCCAGAAGATCTCTATATGTATATATACATGGTATATATTCCATATGCTCTTTCTTTCTGCAGCACACATATGCAGCTAGGAATAACTACTGTGAAAAAATTACACACTCAACAAAGACACATTATCAAGCAGAAACAAGAATATAAGGAATTTAGCTGTTATAAATTCTTCTCATCTGCTGCCTGCTTTGATTATAACAAGTTTCTAAAGCTTTAGAAAATGCCTAGTATTTCCTATTGCATGCACAGACTTTCTTTCCTAAATTCTCCCATTTTACACTGTTTAGCCAAAGTCAGTGACCTGGATCTCTACTGACACTGATGTATTCAAAAGGTATTTAAAAAAAAAAATTTTTTTTAAACACCTAATGCTTTATATTGTGGTTGCCTAGATACTGAAATTAGCAGGAAAACACAGGATAATGTAAGCAGGTAAATATAACAGGATTAAATCAAACAAAGGTCTCCGTGGTTACTATATGCAAGTCACTATATCAAAGCTTCGCATATCCATGCCCTTGTGTATATCTTTCTTGTACTTTACAGATGAAGAAAGTGGGGCTTAGGGAGACTGAGTCACTGGCCTGAGGGGCTAGGATCTGACCACATTATATCTGCCTCCAGCCTTTTCTTGTGTGCCAAGTCCAGCTGCCCTTTGTCCAAGAGATGTGAAGCTATCTAGCATACACGGAAGCACGTGCTGTGCGCGGGGACAGAAGCATACAGGAAGATAGACAGAAGGTCACCCCTTCTTTTGGTTACTATTCTATCTTTTCTTTGCTGTATATAGTTGATAAATTTCATTCATGATATACAAGTTGACCAAAACCAATAAAGGAATCTAAGCTGAATTATTGTGGATACAATTAGAATGAGTCTGATTTAAAGTTTTAACTTAATTTAAAAAATAACTACAAGTGTGTAATCTTCATTGAACAGCAAAATAGTAAAAATCCCTAAGTTTTCTATTGACATATTAACTTTCATTGAAATTTATCATGACAATAGGGACTTACTGGTTGAGGACACAAAGAGCAAAATTCCTTCCTAGGGCTTTACATACCCACACTCGGAGTTGCCTTCGGTATTCAGTGGATGCATTCACTACTTTAGCCTGCTAGGATGCACTGAATGTGCCTTTAGTGGCCTGAAAATGCAGGTGATTAAGCATGCATAGGCCAAGTGACAAATGGCAGCAATCCCAAACCATTTCTCAATGAAGACCTTGTTTAGGAATTTATAAGGAAGTAATCACTTAGTAAGATCTATCACCCACTTCAAATGCTTCAATTATTCATCCCACTAACACATTGAGCTCAATTCTCCTTGGTGTATAAATTGCTTCCTGATATTAATTTAAGGGTTTGGGGAGTGATCTTAACTCATTGAGGCCACTTGGTGCTGTTAACACTTGAGAAATATATTTCAGGAAAAGATGTCATCCAGGCAATATTTTCAAAAAATTGTTCAACCCACAAACTTCTCACCAGCCTGCTTGTTTGCAAATTTCAGGCATCGAGGAGTAAGTTTAGCGTATAATCCCTAAACATATATGAAGTATATTATCATTTTAAAAAAATCATGCAAGCCTGAAAATTACGATGTAGAGACAAAAGACAATTTGCAATAGTTATTTAGATCATTTGTGAATGTCAGCAATAATCTACGTATCTCTAGATTCAGGTAAGTGCATAATTTTCATTGCTATTCTTTATTATCTCACAATCTGGATAGAATTTAGAATTAAAGAGGTATAATTTTATAATTTTAGCCAGAATACATGTAAAATATGTATCCACCTAGGTAGATATTGATGTTGCTTGAGTATAAAATGTTAAGTTTTAAAACAATGCAGGTCAACTTGGGACAAAACAGTGCTGCAGCTTAGGTCTGGGTTGTTCCCCAGAAGCCTACAAGTTTTGGTCCTCAGAAGGATGGTCTCCAGGTCCCTGGGATAGGCGCCCCCTCCCTGCCTCTTTTCCTCTTCCTATGTGGCATACAAGGGATGGTGCGAAGCTTTGTTCCATCACATTCGGCTGCCTCACCACAGGCTCAAAAGCACCAGGGCCAGCAGAACAGAGTGAAACCGCTAAAACTGTAAGCTAAAATCAACCCTTTTTGCCTAAAGCTGTTTCTTAGATTTAGTCTCTCTTTTCATGGACACAGTGTGTTCTTTTAGTCAGCAAAAATTTTAGTTTAAGGATATCATTTCATCTGTGATCTAAAACCTCCCCTACTCAAAAGAGATGAAGAAACATACATATCTGCTTTAGTCAGAAATGCAGAATATCAAGGCAGGCATGATGGCACAAGTCTGTAATCCTAACACTCAAGAGGCTGAGGCTGGACTATCTTGGCAATGCAGCTCAGCTGGAAATCCTTGAGTGCAATCCTAGCACTAGAGGCCAAGATAGATTTAAAAAAAAAAATAGAAGTAAAAGAAATTAAGATCTGTGACGTTATGTGTACCAGTTCCCCACATCGAATATAATCATTATGCACTGCAGGGATATACTCATTAACAACCTTCTTGATTAATCATTTTATCATTAAAATTTGGGGAGTATTTACTATGTTTGTACCTTGCAGCTAGGTCCTGTGGTAGTTCTAGTATTAGCCAATTCTTATGCTAACCTTAGGAATAAATTTATATTATTATACTATTTTTCAGGTGAGGAAATAGAAACTTAGAGAGTTTGATTCCAAAGTTAGTTACCTTAGCATTCTGTCACTCCTGTCCAAATCTCACTGCTAAACAAGGTTGGTGAAATTTATTATTTGAAGAAATCTGAAGGTCATGTGGTCCTGACAGAGCTTTTGCAGTCTAAGTTCAGGAGTATCGGTATGCTTACAGTCACCATCCTATCTTTGTACCAGTGCTATAAAAGGATAATTAAGCTTCCAAGCTCCACCCCAATCCACCCTGAGCACTGTGAGGAGATGCTGGCCTGTGCAACTCACAGCTAGTTCCAGGAAGCTCCTGCAGACAAAACAGGATCCTCTCTTTTTGAACTGGAAAGCAATGAGGATTAATTTTTTCAGAAAAACAGTGTAAGTTATTAAATCAATATGGAATTGCCTCAAAAAGCTAAAATCAGAATTTCCATTGCATCCAGTTATTCCTCTTCTACGCATCTTATCAAAAGAATTAAAAGACATTGTAGTACAATGATGTCTGCATACCCAGATAGCAGCACCACTCCTAAGAGCTAAGCCTTGTGTGTGGCCTGCGCATCCATCAACACATGCATGGATAAAGAAAAGGTGGCATTATGCACAGTGGAGCACTGCTCTGCCCAAAAGAAGGATACTTTTGAGTCACTGGAGCAAAATAACATGCATCCTGACTCCACACTGTTAAGTGAAAGAAATCAGGTCCAAATCTTGAGTATCGTATTATTTCTATTATATAAGAAAATCAAAATATAACTAAATGAAAGAGCAAAAGGAAAAAAAAGATAATAGGAAACAGGGAGAGAGATCCTTTGCAGAGGGAAAAGGGACCAAAAGATAGGGGTGAGGAATGTAAAAAGAATTAAGATATGTCATGTACATGCTGCAATGATCCTCGCAATGAATATATTCACTATGTATTGCAAACACACACTTATAAAAAATACTGACAGAAACACAGTGGAAGAAAATTCTATTAAAAGAAAGGCAAGATAGCAGGAGGAAAAAAACTTCATGAAGTTTGATAGCAGAAATAAAATACTAATAATAACTTTAAAAACAAAAGCAGATATGATGAATAGAAAATCTCTTCAAACACTCATCGTCTCCACCACTGTTGGCAAGTCCCTTTGTAATGGTGACTCTGAACTATGCCTACGTAGGTTGGTGTTTTGTGTAATGTGTTGAGGAGCACTTAGGCACACTGGCCTGCTCAGCATGCCACAACAAAACACCCCGACAGAGGGGGCTAGAGCAACAGAGACATATCTTCTCACAGTTTGGAGACCACAGATCCAAGGAGTGGGTAGGACTGGTTCAGGTGAGGCCTCTTCCTGACCTGGAAGCACTGCCTTCTTGCTGTACCCTTGGTAATCTCTCCTCTCTGCTTCCATGCAGGAGAAGGATCTCAGGTGCTCTGGCTCTTCTTACAGGAACATCAGTCCTGGGGGATGAGGATCTGACTGTTTGAACTTTGTTTGACCTTAATCTCCTCCTCGGTGGTCCTGTCATGGAGCACAGTCGCACTGGGGCTAGGTCTTTGGCACAGGACCGAAGGAGCATAGTGCAATCTGGAGATCTGGGTCCAGAATAACACTTCACCTACTGCGTGCTAATGCATTTTCTCGCACCATTACTGTATATATCTTGCTGTGTGTAGAAGTGTCCTTCTGAACTTTTATTGCTATTCTGTTACAGAAGATATACTATGATTTATTAAAGCACAACCTTCACTGAGTATTTAATACAGTTGAATTTTCTTTATTGTAAGCAGTAGTGCTGTATTTTGTTTGACTGTTTTGCAATTATCAAATCTTTGTCCAGATCTTGGATTATTGGCTGATTATTTCTAGTGGAATTACCATATCAAGCGGTAAGAGGACTAGTAAGACTTTGTATGCACATCATCACAATACCTTCTGGAAAATTATATCAACCCACATTCTCATCAGCAGTGCCTGAGATTGTTGGTTTCCTGGATCTTCACAAAAAGTGAAAATGCTGTTAATGTATGCCAACTTGCTGTATATAACAAATAGACTTCTATTTGATGTTCCAATTTGCATTTCTAATGAGGGCAAAGCTGTAAATTTTTTTTTTTGCCATTTGTCTTTCCTGTCTTGAAGTTGTTTATTCAGGTACCCTGTTTCTTTATCAGCATGTTTGCCTTTTTGTCATTGAACTATGTGAGAGCTGTTATCATTCTGAGTATTACATCCATCTCAGATATTTGCCTGGTTTTCTTGCTTTTTATTTTATGTATAATGTTTCCCAATAATTCAAATAATCCTGGATTTGTCTCTTGGGTCCTTCACCTTGACATCTGTCTCCAAGTTCACATGTAAAAAGCCCAGCTGGTGTAGATCAAGTGCCCTCTCTGAAACACTAGTCAGGGAGAATATTTACTTGCCCTGAGTGTCAAAAAAAGTGTGGCTTTCTAGAATAGTGGTGGGCTTTTAGTTTGCTTTGCCTTATGAACACTGCAAAGATTGCAATTTTTTTTTCTTCCTCCTCCTTCACTACAAGTTTAGAACAATACGTTTTGTGCTCCTTTCTTGTATTTTTTTTTCCATGCATGAAAAGTTTCTTCGACTCTTTGTAATACTTTCATAATGTGCTGCATGTGTGGGTTATATGATGCTTCGGGTGGCTTTGGAGTCTAGAACGTGCTCATTTGACTACCTTTAGTGGTATCAAAATTTTATTCTTTGATCAAATATAATAAATAAAAAGAAACCACCTTCAGTTGTGATGTTCACTTTCTTGTTTTGAAGCCTCAATATTTTTCCATGTTTGATAAATTTATCTGAAGATAATTATGCAGACAACCTCTAAAAATGACAATGCTAATTAAGCAGCTCAGAAAAAATAGCACAAAATTGACAGATACAGCATTAAAAATATTTGTTTAAAATCATTACTGCTCTTTATAAATTTGTAGCAACAAATTTGCTTTACAATTCACGCATGCAGTCTATGCATGAAAAGCCCACTGAAGTTAAACAGAGGGATTGTCTGTTAGCTTACTGAGAAGGCTACAATAAAGAGTATACTTCACAATTATATGGTGTCCCAGAAATTAGTTTTAGATTCTAAGTGTTTTCAGTGCAATACTGCAAAAAAACGAAAAAAATGACAATTACTCCGTTACACTGCTTTATGCCTATAATCCCAGCTACTTCAGAGGATGAACGAAGAAGAAGATGATAACTTTGAAGCTGGTCTAGCCAATTTTAAGAGATCACATGTTAAAATTAAAGAGGAAGGAGCTGGGGATGCAACTCAGAGGTTCCTGGGCTCTGTATCCCCAACAAACAAACAAACACATCTCTGTTAGAGACCTTTATGCATTTGTAACCAGATCCTATTCTTGATTAGTTCATGTCTTCATCATGGATAACTGTTGCTGTATTTGTGCTCACATAATGACCAATGAAAAGACTTTCAAGACATGGATTCCATCTCATATTCTTATAAAATGAGAAAACCAAAGTCTAGAACAGTACGGTTCAGAACAATGCTAGTAAAAGGTAAGGAATGGTAGAAACAGCCTCTGCATCTCCAGATAGACCTGTTTTATTCTTGTTGAATGGTTGGCTGATTTGTTCAGTTTTTGTGTTCCCAGGGACAGAACCCAAACTTTCCATACCACTGAGCTAAAGAACTCAACAGTTACTTGTAAGTAACTTAAATAATCACTTCTATTCTGTACCTACAGATTTGAGCCTAATTTGGGGGTAACGCTTTGAAGATCTAGCAGGCTCACATGGAACATTTACATGAATATTTAAGGAGGACAGGTGAAAAAATTTTCAACAAGAGAAATAAATACATACATACATATATACATACATACATACATAAATAATAAATCATCTGTCAATTCAAGCAGGTAACAATGTGAAAGCCAGAAAAATATACACAATGCCAAAAAAAAAAGTAAAAAACTAAAAGCAAAATCTTCCACATAGATGCCAGACAAAGGGTTACTACCCTTTAAATATAACAAAGGTTCTAGGGCCAGTGGTATAGCTCAGTAAACTAAGCATTTCCTTAGGTAAGTACGGGGGCCAGAGTCCAATCCCTGGCACCATATACCACTCCAGCCCCACTCCTGGGTACGCTGAGCTGGCAATGGAGTCCAGGCATCGTGGTGCACACCTGTAATCCCAGCAATAAGGAGGCAGAAATCAGGAGGATCACTATAAGTCTGAGCTCCGTAGTGAGACCATAAATCAATCAATCAATCAATCAATCAATCAGAGGTTCTAATAAATCATTTTGGAAAGATTAATATCCTAGTTTAAGAACTAGCAAGAAACAACATCAGATGATTCATGGAGAAAGTAGTATTAATTTGAATAGAGCAAGCATTAGTAATTAATATAAATTAAAACAAGAGCCCATGTTTTAGTTACCAAAACTAAGACACTGTTTCAGAAAAATATTCTAACCAGCAATCTCATTCACTCCTAATAAATCTGAATT
>PVKN010043883.1:0-10172 GCA_004027915.1 Capromys pilorides
GAAATAAAATTTATTTTGTTTATTTAATTAATTAATTTTAGAACATCAGTATTTCTGAACTTTGTAGCCATGATAACTCATTCTGGTTGAATTGTCTGTGAATATATGGTGCTATCTCAAGGTGTTCAGTCATTTTGATCTTCACCTCCTGGCCTCTCTTGCTACCTAAAGCAGCTAAAATTGGAGCTGTACACCAGCTACTATTAACATTTTCTTCTGTTCTCTTCTAAGATTTCTCTAACTATGCACACTTCTTAATGTCGTTGGCTATAAATGCTTTCAGTCCTTTCCCCATCACCTGTAAGTCATCTGAAAAACTTAATTTGCAGAGCTTAGTGTTAGAAGAATGACATCTACAGCAAAGTTAACTTGATCTACCTTTCATCCCATGCATGTCTTTGCACTATGTGGGAATTGAATACAAATTGCAGAAAGCTTGGAAATGATGATGACGTTAAATTTACTTGTGGACATCCAGTAGGTGGTCACTGAGCTTGAGGGGTCAGGTGTGGGATGGTGGGGAGAGTAAAGGGCAGCAGCCTGTGAGACCCACCAGACGATCCAGAGGAAGATGAAAATGTAGACAATGGGTGTCCGAATCCAGAGGTCGTAGAGCCATGGAAGTAGTTAGATAGGGAGTGGGATGTCATGGAAGCAGGAAGTACTGAGAGCATGTATAAAAATGTTCTCCTTGACTCTTCTTCAATGTTCCTGGTAATGAGCTTCAGCAGACACAGCTAAGCCAACTGTCCCATGATTGATCAAGCATGTAAACTCAGAGTGAAGGAGAGATGGATGGGAAAAGCTGTCACTAGCCCAGGACCGCTTATTTCACTCTGGCCAAGTACACCAGTGATCTGCAGGTGTCTTAGGGAGGGGGAACATCCTGTATACCCACAGAAATGCTGATCCTTCTCCTTTCCCCTCCTATTTCTGTAAGAAACCAACCAATGCACAGTGCCCAGTTACATGATGCATTACAAAATGAGACTGCAGAGGAATCACCTTTCCTCTGAAATGAGATTGTCGTCCATGAATGTTTCCAGAGTCCCTGTTCAGGAAGGAAGCCGGAAATGAACATGTGTCCATCTTAGGACCTGAAGGGTTGTTTGTTTATTTGGTTTCTTTGAGACACAGTTCTTCCAGGTAGCCCAGGCTGGCTTTGAACTTGAGGCAATCTTCCTGCTTTAACCTACAACTCTGGGAGTGTAGTTATGAGCCACTACATCCTGCATCCAGGGCCTGAAAGTTATGACTGTGCTCCAAGTGAGGGAGCTCATCATCTCTGGAGACAGGGAGAGAATCTCTTTGTGGCCTTTAGACCAAATGTCTCCATTAGGAGTGGAGTAGTGATGCTCTAGCTCCACCCTGTCTTTCCATTGTCCTCTGATATATCAGTGGAGTTAAACTTGGAGGTTAGAAAGTATGTGGGCTAAGGAGTAGGTGAGGATGAGGGTGTTGGGGCTAAGGCTACCCCTGGATGATAATTTTACCCAGTAGCCATATTGTCCTTGAGATCTGTGGGAATTCCATTCCTTCAGGTACAAACCAGAAAGGCAGAGGAGCAGGGGGTAGACAGCCAGTGTTAAAGCAACAGTTGGCTGGAATGAGAGAGCCCTTTTCCCTTGAACCTGAGGATAGGTGAGGTACAAGATGGCATGTGCAGGATAAATCACTTTACATGTTTTGCTTTATGTGTCAAAGCCAGGAAACAAAGATCCACAGAAAGAAGCCAGGGCTCACTCTTGGCCGGGAGCTCCACAGGCTCCTTATTTTACTTCAACAATCACATAGAATTTAGGCTTTTTCCTGTATTCTTTCAAAGATAGTTGCTAATGACTTTGAGGTTATTAAAAAAAAGTTTTCTGCTTCCATGTCATTCAAGATCTTGAAATCCCTCAACTTTGTGTGGAAAGAGCAGTCATTAAAAAACAGAAAGGTATCATGGGTGAATTTCTAGAAGATGTTGTCGTATTCAACATCAACATTATCCTTAATGAAACCTTGAGATTTCCCTTCATGTTTGAAAAAATATTCTTGATCTTCTTGATAAAATTGAAAGAAAACAATATATTTGTGTGACTGCTAACAGACATGTTTTGCTAAATCCTCTTCACAGTTTGAGGACTGTAGTAGTGACTGATTTGAGCCATCTATTAGTTTATAACTAAGTTTTTAATCAGTTTTCTTAGTCAGAAAGCTTGGGATGGGCCCAGTTGAGAGAGAACATTCCTAATAAGTGCATCCTGGCAGTGAATTGACTCTCAGGAGTTTAGCTTTCCTAAAAATCACCATTTGCTGTGGAATTTGTATCCTTCAAGTTGTGTTATTATTCCCTTTTAGGTGTCACAGGTTGAAAAACACTTGGCGGGCGTGGAAGGAAGGGCGCTGGTAGACATGCTTGACTTCTTGTCCAAAGAACTGGTTAGACTACAGGAGGAGAGGCGGATCCATGCCTTCGCCATGCTGGCCGAGCGCCAGCGGCGGATGCGGGAGGCTGAAGAGAGCGGCCGGCGCCAGGTGGAGTACAGGCGTCTGCTGGAGGAGGATCAGATGTTTCAGGAGGTAAGTAGGCAGCCGAGTGTGTGGATGCTCCTGCGTGGAACCTGTCGAACCAAACACTTCTCCTGATGTGAAGTGGCAGTGAGGTTTTGCTGTTCATTTACTCAACAAAATATGCATTGGATTCCTACTACATGCATGAAATATGCAGGCTTTAAAGAAACGTCAGCCAATGTTCGTGTGATTTTCTGGCCTTGTTTCCAGTAGATGTTCTTATAGTAAGTAGGGACATTTTTGCTTTTCTGCAGGTGATTAAAGCTCACCAAAGTACTGTAACCTCCTATCTGGAAGACATAATACTGAATACTGAAGAGAAGACTGCTGAAGAACAAGCCAGAGCAGAAATAGAAAAGATGGCAGAGGAAATCAATGACATTGCTTATGAGATGGAGAGCCGGTATGTGCCCAGAGTTGCAGCTGTAGAATGTTACATAAGTTTTCAGTAGTTTGAGTTTTCACCACTGAAGTGAAACAGACCCATGCATTGGTGTCTGTTGTTTTATTAGCACAACTCATTAGACGTTAGCATGCCTACACCCCTGGATGGGTGGAGCATTGGCAATGGAATACTCCACTGTGCTCTGCCATCTGGATTACTTTCGTACTGTGTACTTTCAATATTCCAAGCCTTGAACACAGTATAGATACATGTGCCCAACACTATTTGGACTTGATCTCAAGGGTTTTGGCTTCTATACCTAGGCCGTATTTCTAAAATTCCCTCTCTTGTCAGTCAGTAAATGAAGGATAGGTTCAAATCCAAGTTTTCCATGGAATTTGAGCTGGCTCGCCAGGAATGTGGTATTTCAGATCACTCAGTCAAGGAAAATGTGCTAGCAGGGCTTAGGCTGTGGAGTTTTTTAAATAAGCAAGAAAGATCTAAGTCTAAATCATCAATCCAAGGGAAGATAAGGAAATCATTTAATTTTAAAAACTTTTTAGACGAACTCGACTTCAGTCAGAGGAGATCGTTGCTGAGTTGGTTTATAGTTTTCTGATCCCAGAGGTGCAGAAGGACTTCATCAAAGAGAAAGGTAAGCCTAATAGAGAGACTTCATTTTATGATTTTTAAAGTGAGGTAAATTATTTTCAGTATCTCAGAGATTTAAAACTAAACAAAAGTATAAGGACATTTCTGATGACTAATGACTGAGTTTTCTTATTTCAGAACTTGTCATGTTCTCTTTTTTTGCTATCTGATTGTAGAATATAATCTTTGCTAGTAGAGACTGGGAAAACTTCTACTAAGTTTGAAAGATTAGCAAGATTTGCTTCCAGAAGAGATTTATTCTGTGATTCAAGTCATAGGAGCCTTGTGCAGTCAGGACATGTGAATTGTGAGCGCTGAAAAGTAGGAATGCCCAAGGGCTCTGAATCTATTCTGCCACCCTGCCAGGGTCATAAATAACATGTTCTTACTGGGAGTATATCTTAAGTATAAATGCCCCAAGTTATCATTTGTCAAAAGTGAAAGTAACATAGTTTGAAGATTTATGTGTTTTGACAATGGAGGAGAGAAAAATGTCGTAAAAAGAAAAAGAAAGTTCTTTCAGAGCTCTGAGACTGTGGGCAGCAGGTCTGAACCCAGAAAGAGATGTACAATTAAGAGATCAGTGCAATAGCAGCTCAGAAGTTTCTAGAGTCTTGCAGGGAAATTCTGAACAGGTTTATGCAGAAAAGAGTATAATATTAGATTACTCAGGAACGAAAGAATGAGAAAGTTCTGTCATATCAGAACGAATAGCTATCTTTTCTTTGACATAGGGTCTTACTTTGTAGCCCAGGCTGGTCTCAAACACCTGGCAATCTTATCTCAGTCTCCTGAGGGCTGGGATCACAAGTGTGTGCCACTACACTCAGCAGGTTATGTGACTTTAAAACCAATTCTTTTTGGTGAGAAGGACTTAGTTTGCTTCTGGCTTTTTTTGTGTTACTCACTAGTACTATAATCAATGCATTTTACACATATCCTGTCTGTGCTTCTGAGTGAGTTCATAGCAGCACAATTGGTAGTAAATAGGAAATTATATATATTGGTTACAGGGTCTCACTGTGCACCTCAGACTCATAGTGATCCTCCTGTTTCAGCCTCACTAGCACACGGATTACAGGCATGCACCACCACGCCTGGATTAGGGGCCAACATGATGCTCCTGGGATTCTGTGTCCAGCACAGCATGTGGTACTGGGATTGAACTCAGTATTTGCCTTGCATTTGCCAGACAAGTGCTTAGACAGCCAAACTCTCTCTCCAGCCCCAGAATTCTGTATTTTAATGGAATTTACCTAATTGTGACACAAAAACATTGTTCTAATTTCTTCTACTATCAGCAGTGTATAAAAGCACCTATACCAACAAAGTTTCATTTTCAAGCCAGATAATACAGATTTCTGTATCTCTTTATGTCATAAAAGGGACTTTATTTAATTCTAGATCCTTAAGAAAGTATGCAACTCTTTTCTACTTCTCCTGGATCCAAAGTTAGGTCAACCTGCTTCAAAATCATTCTACTTAGGGAACTTGAAGGAGATAACAAGAGGCTTAATATTTACTATATCCTCCTGGATTTGAAAGGAAAGATCTGGAAAAAGAACTTTAAATGGCAGGAATCCAGTGGGAACTGTCTGTGGGCAAGGTGGGTGAATCCACAGCCTCTTCCTCCATGTTGATGCCAAATCACAAAAGCCCCATGGATGGGGAGGACACTCTAGGAACTTTTGCTCCTCTTTTTATTCTCTTTCCTCATATGAAAACTGTGTATATTATATGTCCTCTTTATCTAAAATTGACATAGTGTATACATAGGCTACTTTGACATATCTCACTTTTTAAAAAAGTTAATGAATCTGAAAGACCTTAAAGAGACAAATAAAGAGAGATATAAAATAACAGTAACTGCCAAATTTTAAATGCCTGAATGTCCCAGCAGTACATCAAGCATTTGAAAATGTACATTATCTTGATTTCTTACAACAGCTATAGGTTTAGTCTCATTTTTCAATTAAAAAATTTAGTGATAGAGGGCCAGGAAGATGGCTCAGCGGTCTGAAGCACCTGCTTAGGAAAGCTTAGGCAACTGCAGGGACCATGGTTTGATCCCTGGCACCACATGCTGCACCAGCCTCATGACCAGGGCAGCCTGAGCCAACCATTATATATATATATTTTCTTTTCTATATATATATATATATATATATATATATATATATATATATATATATGAAAACTAGTGATAGAAAACACACGTCTTTCAGGGTTGAGTCATGATGGTTGTGGCTTCAATGTCCATACTGTTTCAACTGCACTACTGCACAGTACAATACGCTGTGGTGCACATTACCCTGTGTAAAGTAGTTGATTCCCAAGTAGAAAAAAATCCATATTACTTCATATTGTCATTTATCAGCTGTATGACTTTGGTTAATCTAACTTCTCTATGTTGGTTTCCTGTTTGAAAGTGGAGTTATTAATAATATCCTGTCTTAGGGTGTGGGGCAATTAAATGAATAATTGTATATCATCTTAAATTGGTGCCTGGCATATGGCAAGGACTTGTGCTAGCTGCTCGTTTCATCATCACCATCATCAGTGTAGTCGATGTCAGCACACCCCTTTCCAAAGCTTTAGTTGTTTAAAATTGTCTGAACTAAGACTCCATAATAAATATTCTTAAAGTTTGGACTAGGACACCTTTCAAAGCCATAAACTCAGACACTCATCATCAACCAGTAGTACCCTTGGTTAGGATAAGGTTCAAACAAGAGTGCAACACAGGAGTCTCATTCGGGCAATCAGTTGTTCCTTACCTCTTATATGTAGTTAGGAAGCAAAGAAACTCCCCTCAAGTGCTTTGATGTTGCATGGATTTGTACAAATGCAGGCTTGGTAGATGGTGGATGTAGACTGACCCAATTAGAGCAGACCTCCTGCAGGGACTGGGGCTTGAGTTGAGCTTTAACAAAAAGGCAAGATTCAGGTGGTCCAGAGGAGCCCTGAGGGGTGGGGCAGGGGCAAATCAAGAAGTGGGGAACTGACTGGAGGAGCCAAAGATGGTGAGTAGAGGGACTAGTAGGAGGTAAGGTGTGGTTTTGGTTTACTTTAGAAGATGTCTTTCAGTCAGTCCAAAGTCAGAAAATACATGGCTTGCAAATCATCACTCTTGTCACTACTTTCTCAAAACCACTTGGGAATGGTTTCATCCAGACTTTGTAAGAATTCTGTCATTCTGCCACAGTGAGGAATGCGCAGCGAAAGCACATTCTTGCAGCCCATCAGATTCTCCATGAGTACACGGAAACCATGCTCCAGCAGAGCTTTGCTGAGCCGCAGCAAGGTGAGCTCTCAGAGCCTGACAAGGAGCCTGAAGAAGGAGCTCAAAATGAGAATGACAACTAAGGTAAGTCTGTTTTCTATCAGGAAGGAAGCAGAAAGAGGAGGAGAAGTAGCATCGTTCAGCTTTGTGCACAGGGTGAAGAGATTGTCTCTTGTTGAAGACACCAAAGCACTTCTATGTCTCCTAGCCCAGGCCACCTAGGTCACAGCACCTACTGTTGGAATGATTAGAGTTTTAGAGTTGATGTCCCAGCACTTGGACTCTTGAGATCTAGACATCAGAACTCTAGATGCTTTCTATGTAGGATATAGCTATACTCCACCATAAATAAAGCTGCAGAATGTGTGGGCCTTATTTTCAAAGGCTTGTTCTGATGGAGGAGAACAAGGTATGCCCTGGTGCACCATTCTTGTCATCAGCACAGCATGAGGAACAGAGTTTGCTCCAGTTCAAATTAGCATCTCCTGCAGGGAGTGGTGGTAGGCTCAACTAGATGTTCATGTTCATATAGCTAACATAGCCCACATTTGCCATGGACTTACTCGGCAAGACAGAAGATAGGAAACAGGGCAGCATCAGACTCTTTTCTTCCAGAGGAGCTCTTGCCATAGGTGCAGGACACGTGGTTACTTTCTTTGTCTCCCTATTTACAGAGCTCAAGTACTATACAAGGAGAAGAGACAGATGTTGAAGAAGGATAGAGCTGTCCTGGTTTACAAATCTCATACCCGATAGACCAGAATCTCTTGCAAACTTTCTGTTAGCCATTGATAATTTGTTTTGAATTCCTCTCATTCTAGGTGCATTTTACTACTCAGGTGTCATTTTTACCCTAAGTAGTTAAAAGTTTCTTAGTAACATAATTAACTCATACCACCTTATCTATCAGGTTATCCAGAGTGCAGAGCTAGAGTCAACTGAAAGTAAACTTCTTATGAAAAACGTAAAGGATGGGAGCACACTTTCTGCTCCTTTGTCCTATATGTGCTCTCATGTTGGGGAAAGGCATGGAGGGTTAGGGAACAAAAGGATGTAACGGTATATTTAAGATAAGTAATTTTAGGAAAATGTAATAGACACTTGTAAAATATCACATCCACAAACTACAGAATGCAAATTCTTTTAAAGCACATATAGAACATTTACAGAAACTGACTCTGTACTGGGCAGGAAAGAAAGTCTCAATCAAATTTCAAATACTGTTATTGAAATGATGCAATGCGTGTTCTCTGATTTTTTAAAAAATCTAGTGAATCTAGGAGCAATGAGACCAGTCTAACATTTGGAAATTAAGAGGCATATTTTTAAATAACCTATTCATCAAAAAAATTCAGTGTAGAAACTATAAAATATTTTGAAAAAGTCCAAAATGTCACAAATCAAATTTATAGAATACTGCTAAAGTAGCTTTTGTGGAACTTTGTACTGTTGAAGGTATTTTTTGAAAATCTGAAAACAAGATTAATCCTTTTCAAGAAATTTAAAAAGGAACATCAAATTAGGTCCCACAAAGCCCCAAGAAGATAACAACAATAACATAAATTTATAAAATAAAACCGGCAGATTTCTTACTGTATGTATGTTGCAAAAAACTCAATATCAAACCAAAGGGAAGAATCTTTGCCCCAGGGAGTTAGAAGGCAACTTTTATTATGCTGTCAGGTTGGTAGGAATGAGTTCCAAATCATCAGACCGTGAATCATCTTAGAGCTCAGTTTAAGTACAGTTTGCAAACAGGAGGTACAAGGTTATTACATGATTGGTCACATACATTGAATCATATGTTGTCAAGCAAATAGATTTTATTTATGTACTTAATTATCGTCGGACAGGAATATTCTAGGAAGGAAGGGAGGGGGTGCGAGTGGAGCAAGTGGAGTTAAATGAGTGCTTGGCTGGGCCAGTCTGTCCCAGAAGGAAGTCCTTGAAGCAGGTTGGAAATAGTATGTGTTTTCTAACTAAAGAAAACACAAGCTGGCCACAATCACATTGGCCCAGCACATTACCAGAGAGAAGCAACTGGATGCAGACTGTGACAAGCAGCAGGAGCTTAGTCCTAGGCCATTAACTGATTTTTAATTTATGCTACAAAATATCTGTAAGTTTGGTATTTTAGAACTGTTCTCTTACAGGTAGGATATATTAGGTAGCCTGAAGCCATCTCTCACTGCAACAGTTAAAGAAAATAAGGAAAGGCATTGGAGATCTGTAGAAATAAAGAGGATGAAATGAATTAAAATTGTAGGGAGAAAAGTCATTCTTTTTTTTTTTTTTTTTTTTTTTTTTTTTTTTTTTTTTTTTTTTTTTTTTTTTTTTTTTATAGCCGGCTCAGCCTATCCTGGGCTTGGGGCTGGCACAGCATGTGGTGCCAGGGATCAAACCGCAGTCCCTGCGGTTGCCTAAGCTTGCCTAAGCAGAAAAAGCCATTCTCAAGTTGTCTGATACTACTGACTACCCCTTCTCTTTCCATCAGATACTGGGCCAGGTCTGAGCACAGGTTAAGAATTAGGCTTCCCAAGGCAGAGGGACGTTGCCAAGAGAAACAGAACTCAAAAGAGCTTTTATCCTCAGTATGTGCTGGCATGATAGATGGGAACCAAGAGGTCCCCCAAATGCATATATTGTCATAGAATGTCTGTTTTAGGTGTCTAATAGATATCCTTTTTGGTTGGCGAATGTTTGACTCTATCATGTTCTTTAACTAGCTTGTGTCGGGGTAAAAATTCACCCATTTTATGTTCCTGATTTTTTTGGTCAGAAATGGAAGCTCACTATCCTGACTTGCTATACCATACTGACATTTGCTGGGTTTGAGTGGCAAAGTTTTAGTGCTATTTTTAAGCTCAGGATTAAAATCCAACTTTTTCTAAGTTAAAAAAAAAAAATAACCTCACTGTGTTATAAAATAATGAATGCCTTTGGTGATTAGCCCTTGTGGCAGACTTCATAAGATTTTAAATTACGTATCTTGCAGCACTATTAGGTCTTCTTTTTTGTGCCAGTGATCGAGCTCAGGACGTTGCATTTACCAGGTATCAGATGTTGAAATGAGTACAAAGAAAATTTCCAAACTTTAATCCACGTAACTGTGTCATGGAGGCAAGAACACCTAATCCTCAGTTGGTAGTGCCCAGTTAGCACAGTAGCACTTGAAGGCCAATTTTGCAGAAACACCAGCTCTTCACTTGTGCCTGCAGATAGCTGAGAGATGACTGAAATGGAATAAAGTCTTGGTATCTCTGTAAAATATTTGTATCAAAATAAATCAAATAAAAA
>PVKN010043884.1:0-10178 GCA_004027915.1 Capromys pilorides
AAAACCAAATAATCTTATCTAAACTTCCAAACATCTCTGGGAAGTTGGTGTCACCCTTATATTCACTTTGGAAGTACTTGAATAACATTATTCAAGTGATAGTTGAAATTATTTCATGAAAGTTTACTCAACTGCTAAACAGAAAGAATTGAGAGATAGGGAATTATTTTGATGTCAAAAGTCAGATAATTTCTACTTTGTTGTAGCTCTGTTAATTTTAGATTGTTTTCTGTATTTGATTAAGCTGTGGATAGAAGTTTATCCATTCTCTGTATATTGAGTAATTTTAATATTGCACCCCAGATTCAATTGCACTGTACTCCTGAGAGTGAGAGATGAAGATGCTATCCTTTAGGAATTCACAATACAAAGTATCGGTTCTTGCCTCAGATCCTCATAGTCTTTACCCAATGCAGGCTTCAAAACATCTCATGCCTGAGCTGTACCTCAGATGTTCCTTAAACCTCATTAGACCATCCAGTGAGTAGCCAAGACAACTGGTCTACTGACCTGGTACATTCATAAATGCACCTAAATCCCATTAGAATATCTATATGTGTATCTATACATATGTATGTATACGCATATACAGAATATCTATATATGTGTCTATATCATTTGTATTTCTCCCCCCTCTTTATATATAATCCATATATATAATCTATATGTATATATATTTATATCATCTATATCTCTATAACTATATCATCTGTATCTATACCTGTATATGTCAACTATATCACCTATATCTGTATCTAGTATTCAACTCATTGTCTAGTTTCTTATGGAATTTTATGAATCCTTGGCATATGGATCTCTTTGCATGAATATCATTGGAATTTAAGACCATAAGCAGCTTTAAGTCTATCCTTGACATCAGCTGCAAATAGCTTTCTCTTACTGCAAATGTAATTAAGGATGACGGTGTAGAAAAGTGAACTCTGGTAATTTGACTCTGAAGACTTCAGTGTAGCACTGGTTCAGACTATAAGAAACTGAGATTTGGAATCAGCTACCTTTTTACTTGAGGATCTAATGAAATCATGCCTTAAATTCCTTCCAGCTCATGTTTCCTGTGATTTTATATATCTATATCATGCAACCATAAATTACTAAAAAGCAGATCAAGATAGATGATGAATGTAAAATGCATCCCACAACTTAGTAGCTTAAAACAATAGGATATTGTCTTAGTCATTCTTCTCTCATTGCTGAAATGCCCGACATCCAAAATGAAGGAAGGAAAGGTTTATTTAGATCACAATTATTGGAGGTTTCAATCCATATTCATCTGGCCCAAAGCTGAGTGGAACAAGGCCGAGGGCATCCAGTTCACTGAAGGATCTGTTGTGATTTCATGTTTTTCATTCTTAATTGCAAGAATTTGGGTCTTTCCCTTCCTTTTTTGACAAGGCTGACTAAGCATTTCTCAGTTTTATTTAATCTTTCTAAGAACCACTTTTTGATTCACTGATTCTTTATGCTGTTTTCTTAGTCTCCAATGCACTAATTTTGGCTCCAATCTTCATAATTTGCTCTCTCATATGAGCTTTTGTCTTAGCCTATTTTTCTTTTTCTATAAGTTTGAGCTTTTCAATTAAGTTGTTTATTTGCATTTGCTCTGTTTTCCTGATTTACTGCTATAAATTTCCCTCTTAGGACTGCTTTCATTGTATCCCATAAGTTCCAGCATGTTGTATTATCATTATCATTTAACTGTAGCAACTGTCTAATTTCTTCTTTAATTTCATTTGTGACCAATTGGTGTTGAGGGTGCTATATAGTTTTCATGTATTTATGAAATTCTTGTGGTTTCTTTTGCCATTGATTTCCAATTTCACTGCAGTATGGTGTGATAATATGCATGGGATAATTTTAATTTCTTTACATTTACTTAAACATATTCTATGAACTAATATGTCATCTATTTTGGAGAACATCCCATGTGCAGGTGAGAACAATACGTATTCTGATGTTGTGGGGTGGAACACTCTGTAGACGGATACTGAGACCATTTCTTCAATGTTGACTTTTTCTAGTTGTTCTATTTGTGACAGTGGGATATTGAGGTTCCCCATTACAATTATGTTAGTGCTTATCTGATTTTCATGACCATTAGTATTTGTTTTATATAGTTGGGTACACTGGTATTTGGTACATATAGTGTACATGTATTTATGCTTGTCAGTTTCTCTTTGATTCTCTTTTATAAGGATATAGTGACCTTATTTGTCTCTCTAAACTATCTTGGGTTGACATCCACTTTGTCTGCACATAAAAATAGTTGTTCCTTCTTTTTACCAGGTTCCTATTACATGCAGTCTTGTTTTCCATCCCGAGTTTCAGATTTTGACTTTTATTGTTGTGGTGGTGGTACTGGGGATCGAACGCAGGACCTTGTGGTTACCAGGCAGGTGCTTTTGCCTCTGAGCTATCCCCCAGCCATGACTTACTTTTTGGAGTAAATGTGTTTCTTTTATGCAGCACATTGTTGGATCTTGCATTTTGATCTGTTTCTTTTGATCAGCGAATTTACATTACTAGCATTGATGGTTAAACCGATATATTCTGACTTATCCTTGTCATATTATTTTTCTGCTGTAAGGTTTCTGTTTTTCCCCTCTGTTTAATTGTTTGCCTTGCCTAATGGATTCATTTTCTTAGGGTTCCTGAAGTTATAGTCCTATTATCTTTTTCTAGAGTGTCCTTCAGAACATTTTGGAGTGCTGTTCTGGTGGTCGTAAATTTCCTCAGGTGTTGTCATTGGGAGTATCTTATTTCTCCATCAACTTTGAAAGATAATTTTGTGTCATATATCAATCTGGATTGGAAGTTGATTGCTTTAATGGCTTAAAATTCTTCACCCCAAACTCTCCTCAGAGGCTGGGGAGATAGCTCAGTAGAATAAGCGCTTGCCTGGAAAACTCAAGGACCTGAGTTCAATCCCCAGTCCTGAAAAAAAAAAAAAAAATTACCAACCACACTCTCCTCAGAGTTGGTGTTGTGAAATCTGTTGTAAGTCTGATGGGCATTCCTTTATGGGTGATTTGTTTCTCCTTCTTTCTTCTACTTCTTCTTCTTCTTCTTCTTCTTCTTCTTCTTCTTCTTCTTCTTATTATTATTATTATTATTATTATTATTATTATTTCTAGCTCAGCCTGCTCTGTGGGTGGGGCTGGTGCATCACGTGGTGCCAGAGATCAAACCACGGTCCCTGCAGTTGCCTAAGCTTGCCTAAGTAGGTGCCTTAGACCTCTGAGCCATCTCACTGGCCCCTGATTTGTTTCTTTTTTCTAACATCTTTTAGCATTTTTTTCTTGGGTTTAATTTCTCTAATTTTGACTGTTATATGCCTTGGTGTAATATTTTCTTGATCTTGGCTAACCAAGGTTCTATGTACCTCACTTATCCCACTTATATGCCAAGTTCTTTTTTCCTGCATGGGAAGTTTTCTGCCAAGACTTCTGTAAACAGGTTTTTAAGTGTCGTTCATGCTATCTCCTGTTCAAACTCACATTGTTCTTCATCACCTAGCAGATGCTGGAATGATTTTTCATGGTCCCTTTTTATTTTTAAGAAATCTTCCCTTTCCTGATCTCTAACAGAA
Organism: Capromys pilorides; assembly: GCA_004027915.1. Taxonomy (NCBI): domain Eukaryota; kingdom Metazoa; phylum Chordata; class Mammalia; order Rodentia; family Capromyidae; genus Capromys; species Capromys pilorides. The sequence continues at coordinate 3,608 of PVKN010043884.1, forward strand.
ATCCTGAGCTCTATAGCTGAGAGTCTATCCTCCCATTGGTTCATTCTGCTTCATTTACTTCCAGTGGAATTTTTAATCTCCCAGATATCTATTTGAATCTATTTCATGAATTCCATTTCTTTTCCATCATTTTCCTAAGCTCCTCTCTATTTTTTAATCTGTATCTCCTCTATCGTCACTTGCATGTTTTTCATTATGGTCACCATCTTTGTAGCTCTCTGAGAAAATATTTCTGATTTGAGTTTTTTAGTCTCCTTCATCTGCTTTGTCACTTCCGCTTTCATCACCTCAGAGATTCTAGATGAGCGGCTTCTGAACTCTTCCACATCATTTTCCTCTGGGTTGGCTTTGGTGAGCTGGAAGTCTGGGACTGCATCTTGCTTAAGTATCTTTTTAGTTTCTATTAGTTTAATTCCTGGGTTGATGCTTCTAATCTGCTTATGTCAAGTAGTTTTATCGGTAATATGTAGAATCCTTAAGAAAATGGCTTTGTCTCAGATATATATTCCAGGTGTAGCTGGGTTTCGGGTTTTGAGTCTATTGCAAGACCTGCCTTTTCAGTTTATTAGGGAAGAGAAGTTGCTGCCTATCTGCCAGCACTCCTGGTTCTTTGGCACTGACCTGTGGTATCTTTATGACAGATAGGCAAGCTCAGTGTTGTTACACCAGGAAGAACAATTAATCAGGACAGTTATGTCACCTTGGGTAAAGCAGTATAATAAGCAATAACAATAGCACCAAACACATCCCAGAAAGTGGCAAACAGTGGTAACCCTTATTTTGCCACCTTTATATCAACTAGAGTTGTGATGATATGACAAAATCTAAAATAAAACAGGAAATTGTGCACATTAATACTCCCTCAGGATGGCAATTTTACCCTCAGGGGAGAAAAGTTAAAAGAGACTAGGGAGAAAAATAGGAGAGGAAGAGATTAAGAACAAGGCTGGAGGGCAAAGGCAATCACACACAGCCTTTGGGTGACTGGTGAAGAAGACCAAAGGGAAAGAGAGAGAAGAAATAGAAAGAACAAAATAGAACAATGATGACAAAACTAAAAACCACCAATCAAGAAAAATAGGAAACAAAATTAAAGCAATAAAAGAGAAAAACAGAAAATAAGAAAAAAAAGTCCACTTCAAGACATTTCTCTGTTGTCACTGGTAGATAAATTGGGCAGTCCCAGAAAGCCAGCTATAGATTTACGGTAGGGTGGCGATAATCCCAGCAAACTGCACCTTTAGTTTCACTGAAGTTTAAGCTGCTCCTGGACATGAGACTGGAACCAGATTTGTTTGGCCTGCAACACTCTGTGTACCTCCTGCTGGCTTGAACTCAGCCACTGTCAGCTTGAATGCGGCTGCTTGACCTTTTGCTGGTTTGGACTCAATCCACTCACCCTGACACTGGGAGCCTCTAGATGGAGCCAGCCCACCACTGCTCTGAGTTCAGAGCTCAGAGGGCTCCTTTCCAAGATGGCGGCTGGCCAACTGCTGATGGGGGGGGGGGGGCCCAAATTATTCACCAGCCACTGTAGTCCATTGTGTCCGCTGCTCTATTCCACTGGCGCATTTCTCTGTGGAGGTCTCTGGGGCCACCAGTCATACCTGTAGACCTGCAGGTTTGAGCTGTGCCTCCCACACAGTGAGAGGCTTTCTGCTCAGGGAGAAAGCACAGCTCGCCACACCCTTCTGCTTCACTGAGGTTGCTTTCTTCACTCTCCGTGTGGGCTTCAATTCTCACTTAAGAGCTGGGCTCCAGAGAGGCTTTTCTTCTATCTCTGCCATTTTCCTCTCTGCTCTTCCTACTGACTCGGCATTTCTTCAGAAGATGAGCAGCTGCCTCATCACTCAACCAATGACAGTGACGTGGGGTTGGGAAGATAGCTTACACATGGGTCTAATTGCTTGCCTGGCAAGTGCAAAAACCTGGGTTGGAGTTCAATCCCCGGTATCGCATGCTGTGCTAGCCATGAGACCCTGGGTGTGCCATGCTGGTCCCTGAAACTGGGTGTAGTGGGGCATGCCTGTATTTCCAGCACTGAGGAGGCTGAGGCAGGAGAATTGCTAGGAGGCTTAGCAGTGTTTGAGACCCTGTACCAAATAAACAAATAAGTAAGTCTTATAAAACAGAACAGAACAATGACAGTGATCTCTCTCTCTCCTTCCCAGCATCAGCACTGGTTAAACTTCTATGTGTTAAGTCTTGCGGATATGAACATAGATGCTAGATAGATAGATAGATAGATAGATAGATAGATAGATAGATGGATAGATAGATAGACAGTAATTCAATCTTTCTTTCCCCAGGACTTGTGAACTATTTCCTCTCCTTCAACCCTTATCTGAGAGATCCCTCTCCCTGTCTTTTCCCCTTATTCAAACATTTTTCTTTAGCTCCCCGGGGCCCAATACAGAGGTCATAGTGCTCCCTATGCACATAAATACATTCATATTTATTTTTATTTTATCTCTTTTGAGACAGGGTCTCATACATTTCAGGCTGGCCTTAAACTCACTTTGTAGCCTAGGTTGGTCTCCAACTCACAATGATCCTCCTGCCTCAGCCTCCCAAGTATTGAGATTACAGGCATGCACCACCACACCCAGCCAAATGCAGTAATAAACACATTTTTCTCCAAAATACTTCCTTCTTAAAATACTCCTCACCTTTCCTTTTAATGACTGCTTTCTCCTCTTCATCTCTTGGACTTAATAGTTTTGAATTATCTAATTAACCTATGGCCATGATAGAAAATTTAGAAGCAAGTGCAAGCAAAGGAAAAATCCTCAAAAGTAACTTCATGAACATTTTCAAGTATATCATCCAGATTCTTGTACTCATATATGTACATAAGCTTAACTAGGTTTTTAAATAAAGATGGAATCATATTCTACAACATACTCCACAACTTGCGTTTCTTAGTTCATAGTGTACTTTAGCATCTTCCCACTGGTCCTGCACAGGTAATCCAGGTGATCTTCAGTGTCAAGATTCCTCACTTGTTGACACTTGCAAACTCCTTTTTGCCTTAAAAGTAACATGCCACAGACTCTAGAGATTAATATGAGGAAATTTTCAGGAAAGTCATCATTCTCCCTGCCTCAAGAAGTTATTAACTTATCCAAGTGGAGAAGACAAAACAGGGGAATCTGAGCACAAGGGACAGCACAACCGGGATGTGGTCTCAGGCTTTCCTCCCACACTCCAAACCTCCAGCCTCCATGCCCATAAGCACAGATCTACACTCTCTTGTTTAAATGTTTGTAGGTGTGCGTGTGTGTGTGTGTGAAACGAGATGTCTTTTCCCTATAGTACGTGACTTTGGTGGTCTCGCCAGTTAAGGCACAGGTAGTCAGGGTTATTGCAGGCTGGTTCCATCCATTTGGTCTCAGCATAAGGTTCTAAGATGGGCACGTGGCCCAAAGAGGAGCCATTTAACTCTTTCATGGAGGAACCTGATTCCTAAGCAGAGATAAAAGTGTCCTCTCTTGTTCAGACTGAATGTGCCCAGAAGTATTGTCAGCTCTGGGGGCCATCTTTCTTACTATTTAAAGGGATTGTATCCTAAAATGAAGGCATCCAAAGGAGGAGGAAGTGCAGAGCAGGACTGGGGAAGGAGGGGCAGACAGAAACAGACTGAACGTCTGAGTTTTGGGCTTCAGACTTGCCTAAAACTGGACAACCTCTGGATTCATCAATTGCATTAGTCAGCGAATGCCAATGAATTCTATTTTCTTTCTTTGCTGAGCTAATGTGATTCAGGATTCTATTAAGATGAAAAGCCCTTTTAATATAATATTGTTTCATAACACAGATGCAGTAAAATTAAACTAACAAAACTCCCTAATACTAAGCACTCACAGCACATCTAACTTGTTCTATTTTAACAGTTTCACAGAAAGCAGTATATATATATATATATATATATATATATATATACACATATATCCTTATGTATGCTCCTTCACACATTCTAAGAAACACACTTAGAGTATATTCAAAGAACCCTACTAGTCAGAACCACTGCAATCTTGCCGCATCCCCATAGTCCTGCTAACAGCCCTCTCTTGGTTCATCAAACACCTAATTGCCTTTTGTAGCAGATCAAGTAGTGGTCAGTGTGTAACAGCCAGCTGAGTGGGGTGGGAGAGCTGGCAAATTTTAAGGAATTATAGTTGCTCTCCCTGGAATGCATTTCATTCTGCTGTCTTATTCTCCAACCACCACCCCTTTTTGTATTTAGTGCATGGACTATAGTGTCTCACTACACAGATCAGACTCCCAGTGATCCTCCTGTTTTCACCCTCCAAGTGCTGGGATTACAGGCATGCAGCACCATGCCCAGTTTCAGTTGCCCTCAGTGTGCCTGAGGGAAGGACTGGCACTTTAATCTGATGAGCTTTCTGGCCGGTCTTCCCAAAACCTTTCTTGCAGAGCTCCTCTTCAGTTTCTCTCAGAACCACTCCTTACTCTCTGGTACCCAGAATGTCTCTTACAGACACAATCAGGATTTGAGCTCAATATTTCTGACTGCAAAAACACTGGAGTGTTCTGGCTACCACACCACTGCTAGCTCCAGTTGATGGCAGATTTGATGCGGTGTGGCATTGATCTGTGTGTACTCTTTCTCTCTCCTAAAATTACTACAAAGCAATATTCCTACCATCTTTGAGTCAGACTTCAGTTATTTCTCTGTCTTGGTTACACATAGCTCATCTTTCAGGGCTGGGTGAACTGTAAATTACATTTGTGTCACACTGATGTCTTCAAATTCCCCACCCAGAGAGAGAAGAAAGTGAGTTCTGACACCAGCCCCTTCAAAAATTAAGCCAGCTCAAATCCTTCTGTTTAGGATGATTTGATCATTTTTAATCAATATGACATTTTAAGTAATTGTAGTAAAATATACACAACATAAAGTTTACCATTTTCAGACATATAGGTCAATGATATTAGACCCATTTACACTGATGTGTAGCCATCACCACCAGGCATTGCAGAGCATTTCCAACTTTCCTAGTGGGAAGCTTCACACCCATACTCACTCTCCACTGTCTCTCCTCCCAGCCTGGCAACCATCACTCTAGTTTCTGTCATTATGAATTTAAACACTCTAGACACCTTATATTAGAAACATATAATATTTGTCCTATGGTGACTGGCTGATTCCACTTGGCACTATATCTCCAAGGTTCATCCGTGCTGCAGCCCTGGTCAAAATTTCACTGTTTTTAAGTGCTGTATAAAAAGCCTTATATGTATACACCATGTTTTGCTCATCCATTCATCTGTCAGCGGCACTTCGGGTACTTTCGCCTTTGGCTGTTAGGACACTACTACTGTAAAGGGTGGTGTACAGATATCTTTTTGAGTCATTGTTTTCAGTTCCTTTGGATATATTCCCAGAAGTAGACTTGCTAAGTCATACGGCAGTTCTATGTGTAATTTTTAAAAGAACTACCATACAATTTCCCTCATGGCTGCATTTTATTTTGCATTGACACCAGCAATGGGCAAGAGTTCTAATTTCTCCATTTCCTCACCAACATGTATTTTTTTAACATGTTATTTTTTCCACCAATAGCCATTGCCTTGTAAATCTCACTGTGGCTTTCATTTCCATCTTTAATGATCAGCAATGTAATCTGTTTCTTTAGAAAAAGAAAACATGAATGAGTAATGATGTTGTCCTTTGCTTATTTAGGATTCTAGCATTTTCATGAAAATGTCTTAGATTTCACATATGTTTGAGAAAGCCCTTCACTGCATTCTATCTATTTTTCCTTGCAGTCACCAGGGTCATTTGTTTATCATCAATTATTTCATTAATTTTATTGCCAAATGAGCCAGGATGAACAATGTTCCTTAAACATTAGTTTTCTAGTTCTGTCCTCCAAGACTGTCTTCACTTTTGTTTACAGAAGTTCATACATATACCCACTTCTAATACCCCCTGAGAACAAACGTCCAGTTCTGCTGACTCCTCGTTTACTAAGTAACCCCAACTCTCTTTCTGTCAAAACTTACCACAGTGTTTTTATTACGTCTAATTCTACACACTATTTGGCTTAGTGTTCCTTATAAGGAGAGGCAAATAATAATCAGTGTAAGGCCATTTTGTGTTATTTAAATTACTATTTCTTTGCTTATAAAGATAATAAAAGAAAAAACAATAAAAATGATACATAATTTCAAAGAAAGATGATAGGAAATTAACAATGGTAATAGTGCATGTTGTCATCTTCAAAGAAGTTGCTCAGGTTTCAAGATAGAGGCATGTAAAACTGATCAAACTATGGAAGCACTAAACATTCCTTTCAATAAACTAATATAAATTAGTCATACAATTACCTTAGCTATCTTGTATGTATATTTTTTTCTCCATCTTTGTCTTTTTTCTTTCCCCTTGAAGAATAAGGTTAGTAGATGCAACTAGAAATCATACTTATAAGTAAAATAAGCCAGACCCGCATGTGGAAACATCGTATTGTCTCCCTAGTGTAAAAAACAGATGAAGTAAATGAATTACTATTTCTTCATCTGTGGAGTTTGATTTCCTGAAGCATTT
>PVKN010043885.1:0-10172 GCA_004027915.1 Capromys pilorides
ATTCCAAAATTAAAATTAAATTGTGAGTCCAACTAAGAGGCCAGAATGTTGTGTATCTTATGCACAAATCTGTGATCAATTCAGACTGCTCACACACTATTTCAATAGGTTAGTAATGTACAAATATAGCAACTAAAAAAATTTTCATGATAGTAAAGAATTGCTTTTTTTTTTTCCAGAACTGAGGATTGAACTCAGACCCTTGTGCTTACCAGGAAAGCACTTATTCTACTGAACTATTTCCCCAGCCCTAAAGAATTACTAAGAATAAAACATAACATAAAAACTGGAATGGCAAATATATGACTAGCACTTCTGACAGTCTGAAGATAGGATATTACATAAAATTCTAGTATGTTGTGGACAGGGACAGTGTCTATGACATTTACTGGTGGCCAGGTGTCATTTGTGGGACTAAGTTACTGTTATTTTCTTAATATCCACCCTGTAGACCCAGACAGAATCATGTCCCATAGGGTGCAGGTGAAGTCCATTTGCACAATATGCTGATGGTAATATTTTGCTGCTGTATACAAAAGAATAGTTGAAAGACTGCTGTTGTATGCCTCTCTTTCTCCTATGTTTAATTGTTTGCCCTATTTGGTGGGTTCTTTCTGCTGTGGTCATTTTGATCCCTTTCTAGAATATCTTTTAGCTGTCTGTGTAGGGTTGGCTTTGTCACCATGAAATTCTTTTGTTGTTCTTTGTCATGGAAGTTATTTAACTTCTCCATTATACTTGAAAGAGATTTTTTGCAGGGGATATCAGTCTGGGTGGGAATTTGCATTTGTTCAGGCCTTGGGGCTTAAGAATGCATTTTACTCCTTCTCTTTGTCATTTTTGAATAACACTGTCTTCTGACCTTTGTTGTACAACTTTGGTAGTGTTCTTACCTTAGTACTAGGTCCAGATCTACCAAGTTCAAACTCATCCAGGTGGATGTGGCTTGGGTCTGGCTGCTGAGCTCCACTTCTTCCTGCTGCAGCCCTTGGAGATGAACCTGCTGTGTCACTCTGGCAAGATGTTCTGCTCCTGGATCAGCTGAGTGGGTCTTGTCTTTAGCCTCTCTGTAGGGAGTTCGACTTCAGGGTTTCATGCTGGGTATGTCTGATGGAGGAAGTTCCACTCACCTGCCAGGCCTGGGTGCTGGGTTGAATGAGTTTCCAGCAGGTCCTGGGTGGTCTCAGTCACATGCCAGACCTGGGCTCTGGCTTGAATGGGTATCTAGTGGGCCCCAGGTGGTCTCACTCACATCTCCAGGTTTCATTATAATGTGCATTTTGTAACTACTGTCCTCATCCTAGCCATTCTTCTCTTTATCTTTTTTAAAAAATTATTTAGTACATGGAATATAGGGTCTCACTATACAGATTGGACTCAATGATCCTCCTGTTTTCAGCCTCCCAAGCAGTGGGATTACAGGCATGGGCCATGCCCAGTCTCAGTGTGCCCTGGAGGCGGGGCCAGCATGGCATATTGGTCCTCTTTATCTTTTTAATTGCCTTTTAAGACCATATCAAAGCCCACACTTTCCATGGAGCACTCCCTACTTCCTCTGTCAAAATTGTCTTCATCCTTACAGGATTCTTTTCCACATGTGGTCCCTATTAAGTAGGATAGTACCTAGTGCCTATAGTATTGGCTCATATTTATCCTTGTTTAGACTAGACTTTTTCAAGGCTGGTCAAGCTTTACTAATTGACACTATCCTGTATGCCATGGCACTTTCACGTATGGGCAGAGTGACCTCTGGAAGAAGCATGACTATTATACAAAAGCAAATGAGAAAACAGAGCTTTGTTCCAAGACCATAGATTCCAAGACATTTTTCAGAGTGACAAAAGAGGCTGATCTCGAGTAGCAGTCATAGGAAGACAGGGGCGGGCATGTTAAGAGCTACTCTGGAGAGGGGAAGACTAACCTGGTGTCTCAACTCTGAACTCAGAAGTGGATCAGTCAGGGTTTTCCAGGAGGAACAGATACAACCCAAGATGTACAACTATGTAAGAAATTACAAGCTTGGTGTACAATGGCCAGCCAGAGTCAGATGAGGGTGTATGCGGAGGGCACCCGCACATTGGAAACTGAAGGATTCAGTCCAAAGCTGGAATTCACTGCAGTGCTTTGGGCAAGTCCATATCCAGATGCCAATGGGTCTGTAAGGGAAGGCTGTTGAGTTTACACCAGGAGGCTGAAGGATCCAAGGCAGAAGCCAAAGAGTCTGTGCTAGAAGCCAGGAGACAATGTCCAAGCTCACTGTGAAGACCGGAGCTCCTCTGAGGAAATAGAACAATCCATCCTTCGATTCTGTTTTACATCCTAAGTGCTGAGTCATTCTAGGGTGGGGCCTCCATGCCCTAGGGCATGGAATTGCTGAACTGATGGTTCAGTTAAGCTTTTTTTAAAAAAAAAATTATTAATTTTAATGAGAAAGAAATAACGATAGCACAGTTTCAAAACATGTTAGTAGGACAGTTACAATAATCAATACATTGCATTTTGTTGTCATCCTAGTTAAGCCTTTAACTTCTCAGTTTGACACAGCATATCTACCACTACCAAAAGCTTGTGCAGAGCACATTTCCTAAACAGGACTCACAGTTGAAATGCTGCGCTTCTTCATGCCGACAGTGGGAACCACACCAGGATGATCAGAGGTCAGAGAGAATATTCTGTAAGTCAGTTGTAGCTGCCGAGATGGCTCTCCTAACACTGCAGGGATAAGCCAGAGTGCTGGAAGTAGCTCCCAAGGCAGAGCTGCCTCAGCACTGTGGCACCTGTTTCCCTGGTATCTGCAGGAGAACGCAGGGTCTGGGGGCCCTGGCGCTTGAGGGAATCACATCACCTGGACAAGGAGTGGCTGCTGTCACCCCTGAAGCCCCTCAGCCAGCCTCCTGGGGAAGAAGGCCAAGAGGCCTCATGGAAGACCAGGGCAACAAGAGCCATCGTCCTTCTTATAATTGCTACCCTTATTTTTCTGTATTTATTGTAGTAGCCTTAAATTTTCTATTTAAGTATACATGGTGCTAAATGAAGTATTTTTCTTAAGATACAGAAAATGGAAGCTGATACATTTGTATACCTGTGCAGACAAAATATCTTCTTTTATTTCATTCAGTGTCCAAGCTCACTGTGAAGACTGAAGCTCCTCTGAGGAAACAGAACAATCCATCCTTCGATTCCATTTTATGTTCCAAGTGCTAAGTCATTCTAGGGTGGGGCCTCCACCTTAACCTTTAACCTTAACCTCTTAACCTTTCTTAGTATGTGAAAGTAAATTTTAGACAAATTTTACTTATAAAAATCATAGCCAATGCCAACACCAGGATTTGAACCTGCAGTGCTCTGCTCAGCACTGTTCTGCATTGTCTTCTGAGCTTCACGAACTGGTAGAAATAAGGAAAGTCCTGACGACCTCATTTTCATAGAAATTAATAGGCCTTTATTTAAAATATACTACTTTTTTTCAGTGCTGGGTATCAAACCCAGGACCTTCTGCATGCAAGGCAAGAGCTGGCCCACTGAGCCACATCCCCAGCTCCTAAAACTACATTGCTGTTTGATATTTCTCTGTTACAGAAAAAGTTCTGCCAATTTTAGTACAATGTGCATCCTGGAGAGGAGGACAGTGACTACCACAGATGCTGAGCTGTGAAAACAACACGTCGTGATGGATGACAGTTTGTTATAATTGACCTAAGAAAAACTTTGATGTTGATAAATAACTTCTACTTTATATGTGAGAGAAATGACTTGATCTTTATTAAATAAGTTTTGTGAGACTACTGGGCATCAGCCTAGACCTTCGTGTGTAAGTGCTGTGAGAGTATTTGGTTCCTAATTTCTGGTGCACAGAATGACCATGTTTGTAGTACACTGGACAATGATTGGGTCCATTTTATTCATGTATGATAAGAATGAAATAAATGTGAAACACATAAATATAATCCTCTAGGGTCAAGTATATATTTCAGGTTTAGCATGGGCTTTATGGGCCAATTTCTACTGTAAATCAACATAATTGGAAAATTTGTGATTCTTGATTCACAAATCTTGAATCTTGTGATTCAAGAATTCTTAATTCTTGATTCAGACTATTTTTTAATTTCCTTTTGTTGGCTAATTTCACAGGGTTTTCTTTACAGCTTTCCAATAATAATAACCAAAGAGCCCATGACTGAGTCAATAATCAAGATATTCGATAGCATAGCAACTACTGAAACAGTTTTTTTATGTATTTAGGATGGGGTTTACAGGGTCTCACTACACAGATCAGACACATAGTGATTCTCCTGTTTTCAACCTCCCAAGTGCTGAGATTATAGGCACCTGCCACCATGTCCAGTCTCAGTCGCTGTCTCAGTGCTCCCTGGGGCGTGGTTGGCATGGCATGCCAGGGGATCAAACCCTGGCCCTGCGCCTGTCTAAGCGGGCACTTTAGTCTGTTGAACTATCTGGCCAGGTCTTAATGAAATCTTTATTTCTTCCATGAGAATGTATGTGCTTTATTCCATATTTTCATGACATAATTATTTAACATGAAATTACTGAGGAAAACCTGAAGTTGCCATTCACACAAGTTATTAAATTCCCTATAAAATCATCTCATAAATGAATACATGTGAAAATAGTTAGTGAGTCATTCTTGGCTTCTCTGCTACAATGTGAAATGTCTGTGACATTTTGCCATCATCACTGCCAAAATTCTTTGCTTCTTTCTCTCTTATCTTTATCCCATCTTTTGTAGAATGCGGTATTTGAAGAAAACGCAATGAGAGATGCAGTCACTGATTGATTTCAGAGGAAGACAACTGTTGAAGCACTTTCTTCCTTACCTTACCTCGCCTGTCCAATAGAACCACAGCTAATTTTCACTGTTTGTCCTAGGTTTATGTTAAAACAAACTGAATGACACCCACACTGTTTTCTGTTAAAGTGGTCCAGGCTTCAGAAAACAAAGTCACTGAAATATAAAATATATTACATTGCAAAAGGATCTCTCCTGTAGAATAACCTTCTCTCTAAGGATATAACTTAAAACCACTAAGGTATTCAAAGGAAGTTATGTAAATAATCAATGGTTACCCCACATGATTGTACTGCACCCACATTGAAGAAAGGCAAGGTTTTATTTAGCTGACAGTTAGTGGAGGTTTCAGTCCATATTCAGCTGGCTCTGAGACAGAGTGGCACATGGCAGAGGGCAGCTGTTCATGGTGGCAGCAGCAAAGAGCAGAGAGAGCAAAGAGAAAAGCAGCAGCTCCAGCAGCTAGTGAGCCCCTCTCTCTCCTCACATTGTAAGGCAGAGGTATCTGCCCCATGACACTCACACCCATAATCCCAGCACTGGATTATGAATTAATCACAAATGGTAGAAGCCTCCCCATGACAGTGTGAGGCTTTGGGGGGAACACCTAGGTCCAAAGCATAACAACAGCCCTGTTCTCAAAGAACAGTGTTTGCATTTTAGGTACTATGAATTGTTTAAAAGAACACTGTTGCATTTGCACCATTGGCTTTTCTTTTTTTAATTTTCATTTTATTTTATTTTTTATATATTATGGCCGGCTCAGCCTGCCCTTTGGGCGGGGCTGACACAGCATGTGGTGCTGGGGTTAGAACCACAGTCCCTGTATTGCCTAAGCTTGCCTAAGCAGGTGCTTTAGACCGCTGAGCCATCTCACTGGCCCCACCATTGGCTTTTCTTTTAAGCTTTCTTTTCTTCTGCATCTGTGGTTGCTTTCACTGTATGCCTGTGAGTAGCAGTAGAGCTGAGGACAGCCCACATGTTCCTTTCTGTCCCTGATTCCTTATGTCACTGCCATTCCAGGCTACAAGTGTGTCTTGGACAGGCATAGTGTGTGTGTGTGTGTGTGTGTGTGTGTGTGTGTGTGGTGGAGAATTCCACAGAAAAAATTAAAAAATCAGTGCAAAAAAATCTCCAGGGATGTCTTGCACTATAGTCCTTTCAGCTTGTCTTGTAATAATCTCGCTACCAATCGTCCACGAATGAGCCTGTGCCTAGCCCATATGTGTGTTAGAAGAATCACTCAGGACGGTAAGACATAGATAAAATACACAAGAATAAATTGCAGAATTATAGCCTTGGGTAAACTTACCAAATCTGTTGACTCTAATTTTTATTTCTGTCACTATCAGCCCTGCAGGAATGCCTCCATCCTTTCATGGGCCTCTGCCATTGAAGATACAGCATTAGAGATGCATCCTAGTTTCCTGCAGCTATTATAATAAATTACCCCAAACAAGATAGCTTCAAGCAATAGAGATTTATTCTTCCACACTCTGGGAGGCCAGAGGCACAGGAGAAACGGAGAGAGCAGCATGTCCCCCCCCCCCCTATGTTTTGCGGAGAACTCTTTCTGGCTTCCTCCAGCTTCTATTACTCTGTGCGTTTCTTGTTTCCAACTGGCTTCCCAAGCCCTCATCTCCTGTGTCTGCCCTTTTCTGACTCCTGTAAAGCCCCACTAATCCAGGATAATTTTATGGCAAGAGCCTTACGTTAATTACATTTGCAGAGACCCACATCCCAGAGGCCCCATTCTGATGGCCAGAAAGATATCTCTCTTGGGAGCCACATTGCAAACCTTTCCTAGATATAAGCAAACCTTTGATGAGAAATGGTGTTTTGAGAATACATTCAAAAAATATTGTAAAAGCCCACAGAAGAAAAACTAGAGTTTTACCTAGTAGGTGCAGAGAGTCTGCTGCTCAGTGAATTTTTCAATTTTTTTTCCAGTGGAAAATTGAAATAAGCTCTAATGGCCCAAGCTTCCACAGTCAGTTGAGGTCACTTTGTTATTTCTGCCACCTGCTGAGTGGCTAGAGTCCCAGATGAAGGTGAAGTGAAGCCCACTGTCCCATTGTGTATGACGGTGCCTTGGTTCTGAACAGCAGACTTCCGTGCAGAAGTCCTCTGGCAGTGCCCCTCAGAGAGGTGCTCAGTGCCGTGTGGTACCTCTAGGACTGACAAAAGCCGAGAACCTGCCACCAGCCTCTGTTGGTTCAGTCACTCTCCAGGGAAAAGCAGGAATAAGCTGAGTCCTCTGAGCATGCACCGCCCCAGCAGGCCTAGGGGAGGAAGCTGGCACTCTGCAGCCTCGCAGAGAAGACCTGTGCTGCAGGTCCAGGCCCCTGCCCGGGCGCCAGCCCACACTCGCCAGCTTTCCTCCCTCCCTCTAGGGTGTGGCTTGAGGTGACCTAGTCCTGCTATTAGCTTGTTCCTCCAGCTCTAGGGGTAAGTGGGGAGGAATGACAGAGGCCCAGAGTCTAACAAGGTGGCAGCCAGGGCCTCTGGCTCATCCCCCTTCTTTTCACCCACACAAGGTCCAGGCAATTAAAGTAACATGGGCTCACCGGTCTTCCGGAACATGTTCAGGTGGACAGTTGAACTCAGGTGCTGACATTCTCTTTGGTGTTCACTGAGGAGGCCGCTTAAGTCTCAGTTCACCTCTGGTCTCCCACAGTCAGCCTGCTTGCAGTGTGCCAGCTGGGCCTCAGGGTTAGGACCTAGGAAGACAGAAATATCAGAGGTGCTGCTCTACTCAGATCAGGGCAGGTGCTGAGCTCTGCCTCACTGACTCAGGCGCTCCAGGCAGCCCGCAGCCTTTGTGCATGAAGATGGTCACTGGGAAGAATTGTGAGTAGAAAATGCCATCCAGGATCTGCAGGCCCAGAGAGAAATCTGGACCCCCAAGGTCCCTTCTACTGGGGAGCCATGTGCGAAGCTCTCTGGTTCCTTCAGTTCAAAGTTATCTTGTGTATTTCAGGGGGAAACACAGAGCCACAGAGCCGTTCTTTACTGGGCAGGGTGCTCGGTGGATGAATATGACATACTGTGCCGGCCATAAGGCACTGAAGCGACCACTGCCTAGAAAGCAAAGAGGGTAAATGGTGCAAATGGCACCAGATCAAGGACACCAGATCATTTTTGCTGACATTCTAGCTATAGATTATTGGGCTGGAATCTGAATGACAGTCTGGTGAAAAGAAGTAGAGATAGCTAACACTAGTTAGGCAGGCATAGAGCTGGCCATAAAGTGACAGCTCACAGGGTGCACACTCTCACAGATCTGCCTGCTCCTCAGGGCCCCGTCGTTGTCCTCTAGTATCTGGGGAAGCTGTGTGCATCAGTGGTTACTAAGGGGAACCCTCTGCAGTGGGAAGGAACATGTAGCGGTCGGCAGTGACCGCCCTACGGAGATACAGCTTCTGGCTTCTGACCATCACAAGCCCCATCGGGACTGCGCAGGCTTAGAAAGGCGCCTTGCTGCTCCCTCTTGCTGCAGTAACAAGCGTAACTAGGAGAAGTCGGAAGGGCCCTGCTCACCTGGTGGAGTAATTAGCCAGCGAATTAGTACTGTCCCAGGTCAGGACTCGAACCTACTTCCACATCACTGCCTGGAACAACAGGAGGGATGCAGTTCTGGGTTTTTAGCTTGTTATCCACAGCTGATTTGGGCAGGAACTTGCTGTCTATGCTTGCCGCCCCGTGAAGACTGCCAGCCAGGGTAGGGAAGACAGTGTAACCTCTAGCACAGCAGAGCTTCACACCTGCCTGGCGGGCTGAGCAGCCCATTCCACGCTGCCTGAGCCAACCTGGGGTGGATCTATGTCACCTGAAACAAAGGGAGCCTTAGCACAGACAGTTAGGACGGCTTTGGCCACAATGGCTACATACCCCTGGTGTTCACTTTTGTCTCCTAAATTTTATGCAACTTCCTGTTCTCTGGCTTGGTAGACTGGAGATGGATCCCTGCCTTGCTGCTGCAGTCTGGCTATGCTGCGGTTATCCACCTGGACCTTGAATTTCCGTGCAAATATGTTCCTCAAGCATTTTAAATTTTCTTAGTGAGAAGAAATGGACTAAGCCCTTATTTATGGTGCTGACTAATGACATTAATTGCATGGAGTAATCAATATGGTAGCTTCCACTTGTGGACGTGTTTATCCACTTAGATCCAGAGTGCAGCTCAGACCAGGACATTGGTCCCTGTTTGCCCCCTTTAAGCAGGAATGCATGCGTGTGTCATCCATAGCATCAACAGCCAGAACATGAAAGGAGCGCAGCACACCGCGGAGAGCCCATGGCTGCACATTGGTGCCAAGGAAGCTGGCAGTGTCCTGGGCTACAGGCAGGGGACTGTCTGGAAATGCAGGGCTGCCTCATGACTGAGAACACAGAAAGAATGGACTTCTGCATTTTTGACACGTGTGAGATTATGGGAAAGGCAGAGACAGCCCCAGTAGATGACACACAGCGATTAAAATGTAAGGCCATGAGAATACAAGTCTATATTTTACTTTGATTATGTATGTTATCAATTTAGAAGTATTGAAAAGCAGACAACAACACAAACATGCTGGAGATGTGATGTCATGCAGAACAAAGCCACCCAGCATTGAAAATAACTTCCTGAAGGAACCAGGTGTGACAAAATGGATCTGCTGTGGGCCAGTGGCAGAGGCCAGGCAGATTTCTACACCACAGCGAGTCCCTTCACACAGCAAATCACGTGTCAATCGTGATGGATTCTGTCATAACTCCTCTTCCTACTCACTACCCCGGGCCCTAATCAGGGCCATCGCTGGCAGAATGTACAGCCTGTGTAATTTGGGAAATATTTAGGATGAATCCACATAGGGAAACTTAGGGCTTCATGGACGCGCCATGAGATGGAGGGGAAGGTTGCATAGGGTTAGGTTTGCGTATTGCTTTTTGCCTTTGCCAAACTTGGACCCACAAACCTAAGTGGTCACTCTGCACATAAGTACAAACTATAAATCTAACCATGTGGTTTTGTCATTGCTCACAAGAAATCTGTGGGGCGCGTGAAAGCACAGACCCACACTATAATGGAAAACAGCCTCAAATATTCATCCTGAACCTTTTGCATTTGAGGAAAGCCTGGCTAGCATTTCACTCTTGTGACGGCTTTTGTGGGTATCTAGTCTTCCCCTTCTCTTGCCTCTCTTCCCCAGGGGTGCTCTGTGTCAGTGGAATAAACCCTGAGAATGTAAGGGGCCGATCCCCTGGCAGGAGCTCATCTTCCTGGGTGCATGTTCTCTGGATTTCATTGTGTTTCTGCAATGGAGGAAAATTGGAAGACAACCACTTAGGATTTTGAGTGAATGATCCCAACTCGGAAAAAAAA
>PVKN010043887.1:0-10174 GCA_004027915.1 Capromys pilorides
GTAGTCTGGGCTTCAGCAGCTTCAGTTATAACAAAGACTCCATTGACAGTTGGACTGAAGGCCATGTATGCTATGGTTTGCTAGAAAATGTGTCTATATTTTCCTAAATCCTGACTCTGTGAGAGATTGAGATTAAAGGTGGTAGACGAATAAATCTAGCAGATAAATTTTAAAAGCAGCTCAACCTTCAGGCTGTAGTGTGGGTTCTGCTCTCCATTTTCATCCAGATTTATTGTTTGAATTGATGGAAAGAAGTGGGCCATAAGAATGGTAAAAATTTAAATTTTGCCTCACAAGGAGCCATGTGCAAAGTTGGTATGGCTTTAACATATTAAAACAGGTATGACATTTTAACAGGTTAACACTATTAAAAAGAAACCAAGTATTTCATACACAGATGAAAAGAAAAAATATCTACAGGGATTCTGAAAAATGAGCAAGCCTCCAATTATTTCAGGCTCAAGAGTGAAAAAGGTCAGCTTTTCATTTGAGGAGTCCTTGAGACTCTTGCTTAAGAAAGGTCTCCTAGAAAACTGGTCCCCTGTGACTCATTTCACTGTGCTCAGCCATTCAGACACTTGAAAAGCTACTATTTCCATGATCTTCGGTGGCCTGGCTGCTACTCTGACTGATAATAGACACTGGCATAATGCAAGCATTGTTGGTTTTACCAGAATGTAAAATGCTAGAGTTGTGGATTCAGGAAGGCTTCTATCCAAATTTCAAAGGCAAGTCTGGAATACCAGGCAAGAAACCCCTGGGAGGGTGATCTGTAAAGCTCTGGGAATAAAATCAAAGATGCAAAAGAGACTCAAGAAAACTTGAGATGCCAGGAACATGGAATATCTGTTCGTGCAGGCTACAGGCCTCGAGGGGAGCCAGTCTAAGAGGGCATAATGAGCCATACCACAGAGATGTGGTTTAGATCTGAGCTGTCTCCCCAAAGCCTTACATGCTCAGAATCAGGGCTTTTGGAATGTGATTAGATGTTGCACATTAGATCATGTCACCGAAGTGAAATGTTAAGAGCTAAGTATGGTATCAGGACATGGGGCTTTCTCTGAAGAGCTGGGTTAGCAGGACTGGGACATAGAAGTCCAGTTCATCCCTCTTGATCTCCCTTCTGTCTCTCTTTCCTGGTCACCATGGTTTGAGTAGTTTGCTCTTGCCAAGTCCTTTCCACTATGACATCCTATGTTTAAGCACCTGAAGCATAAAATTTGAAAAACATGAAACTACATAAACCTGTTTGTTTGAGTTGAGATTGTCAAGTATTTTGTTTCAGGAAGGAGAAAAGTGACTAATTGGTAGGTAGGGTCTAATAGCTAGGGCTGTCTCAGAGCTCTGGACTCACATCTCACTACTATGTGCCCAGGTGCTGGGCTTAGCCTTAGAGGATTTAATGTTTGCTTTACTGGGTTTTGGCTTGATCAGTTTCTATTTCCTATTTTTCTCTTTTGGAATGGAAATATGACCCTGTGACACCTTGGGATTATAGCTTTTCCTTTTTAAAAAATATATTGGGTAAAGGTCTCACTGTACAGCTCAGACTGATAGTGATTGTCCTGTTTTTAGTCTCCCCAGCACTATGATTACAGGCATGTGCCACCACACCTGGTCTGAGAGGCTAGCTCAGTGTGCCTGTGGGCAGGGCTGGCACAGCATGTGATGCTGGGGATCTAATCCCGGGCCCTGCGTTTGCCTATGCAGGTGTTTAGTCCACTGAGCTATCTCACTAGCCTTTGCTTTTCATTTCATAGCAATTCTCAGCTAGGTGTTTGACTTCAGCTGCAAAAAGTAATTGACAGGGATACAAAAAATTAACGGAACTATTAAGAATTTGAGAAAGCAATTATTGTGTTTTGATGGAATGTATGACAGGTGAATCATGTTAAGTGGAATTATGTTCAGACATTAAATGTGGTTTAAGATGTATTTGGGAATCAGGTTGACAAGGAGTGCTACTTAACAGTTAATACTGGATTATCAAGTCGATTGGCTTGAGAATGGCCCAGCAATTAGTAAAGCACAAGCATATTTTGGGGTATGTCTGGGTGGACCACGGAGAAATGACCTTGGGCTCTATCTCTGGTCCTTTGCACTTTTTCTCTTGTAGTTCTCCTGTTCTGCTTCCTGTCCATCCCAAAGTAAGCAGCTTTGTTCCACTACAGTTTTCCACGATACTTTTCTGTCTCAAAGTGAACTGACTGTGGACTAAACCATTTACAACTATGAATTTATTTACTAGAGTTGTTAGTGCCAGGTTTTTGGGAAGGATTTCTTTGGCTGACTCAGGCTGCCTTCGGGGGAGGTCTGGTCAGGCATGTGGAGCTGGGGATCCAACCGTGGTGCCCTGCTCCTGTCTGTGTTTGCCAAAGCAAGCACTCAAACTGAGCTAACTCACAAGCTCCCCAGTGTACCAAGTTGTTGGCTCCAGTAAAAGGAAAGCTAATACAATATCACATGTCCACGGACTGAGGAAATAAATATAGTTAAGGCATTCACACTACCCAGAGAAATCTAAAAGTTCAGTGTAATCTATATAAAAATTCCAATGGCATTTTCCATAGAATTAGGGAAAAAAGTGTTAAAATTTGTATGAAATTACAAAGGACCCAGAGTACTAAGGAAATCCTGAGAAAGAACAAACTTAGGGTTTATTTGATTTCATACATACTGATTTCAAACTATAATACAAAGCCTATGTGGTCCTGGCATAAATGGCATATGGACCAATGGCACAGATATATATATATATATATATATATATATGATTATATATGTATGTATATATATATATATATATATATATATATATATATATATATATAACCTTCTATAAAGATGTCAATAATAGCTGGTAAAGGAAACACAGTCTTTTCAATAAATGATTATGGGGAAAATGGATAACAACTGGATATAAAAGAAGAGAACTGGACCTTGCCTGGCTACCATGAAGTGAGCAGCTAGCCTTTTCCCAGGCCCTTCCACCATGCCATTGTCCATTTAAGCAGCCAAACATGAAATTTCTAAAACATGAAACTAACTAAACCTCTCTTTAACATATATAAAGAACAACTAAAGATGGATTAAAGACTCAAATGTAGGTCCTGAGACCCAAGACTCCCAGAAGAAAACACTGGATGAATGCTCTTTGACATTAGCCTTGAAATAATTTTTTTTTGGGACAAGACAGTGAAACCAGAACAAAAGAAAAAATAAGTGGGACAACATTACAAAGCTTCAGAACAGAAATGGAAACAATCAACAAGAGAAAAGGCAAAGAAGAGAACAGGAAAAACATATTTTCGAGGCAGGAGGGTAGGGTGAGGCAATGTAGCTGACAAGTGGGAGGGATCTGCCAGTCACGATAATCTGGTGCACGAGTTGCCAAATCCCACTCCTGGCACTAATCAGAGAATGATGCTCTTTATTATGCTTCTTTTATTTTTTATTACTTTTAATAAGAAATAACATTGACACAGTTTCAAAACATGTTAGTAGGAGAGCCAGAATGATGCTCTTCTGGCACAAGATCAAGAAGGTTTCAGAAAATATTGGGGAGCTCTGTTGTCAGAATGGGGGATATGAAAGATAGTTATCATTGACATCCTGACACTGCATTCTTTCTTTCTCAGTGGGCTGCTCTGCACTCTGAAGCACATACTTCTTTTCCTACCATGAATACCTTTAATAAATATGACACATGCCTTTTGCATGTTCTTTTTTCCACTTCTTTGTTCAGGACAACAGGAACCTGGAAATACTCAGCCCTCAACCATACAGTTTTGGCAAAACCAGCAAGGAGGTTAAGTAAACAGTGAAAGTTGTGCCCTTATACTGCACCTAGGTTGGGCCAGTAGCTGGCTGTTTGACCTGTTGCTTCCCATACTGTCCCCCCACTCCCCATTCCGAGCCACATCCAAAGGAGCTGATATACCACAGGGTACCTCTCTTTCCCCTGCCCTTCTTATGTCACTTGTCTCACCCTCATCCTATTTCCTGCCAGGTTCCCCCCAGACCATGCTCCATCTGACAAGGTTTGTGCTAGGGCCTGCAGTGTGTGGATGGCTGCACTTGGGGACACATGTAGCACTGGCAGTCTGTGTGGTATGAATATGATAGTGTCCTCTGTGGGCCCTTCAGCCTTCTCACTTCGGGGAGGAAGAAATTGCTATCAGTATCTTGGCACCCTGCTGGAGTACCTACATACCCCACTCTGACCTTTTTGGTGCTCAAACTCTTACCTGCACTTTTCTCTGGGAAGGCCTTAAAAGTATGATTCCTAAAAAATGCCTACAAAGAAGAGGAAAATGGACAATTTCCTCTTCTTTGATGATCCTACCCTCAGATCCCTCTGACTGCAGAGATATGGTTATTTAAAGAAAACAATCACGCTGAGCAGTGTTCTTGATTTCCATAAAATCCTCAGGATAATAAATCAGTCTTATTTTCTTTAAGTGACTAAGGTTCCACCAGCGGCTAGTGCTCCCAGAAAGACCAAATATTTCTTAGACCCCTGACTGCACTCCTCAGACAAGTTTAAATCCTGTGGGACATAATTAGAGAGGAGATATTCTTCTAACTCTTATCTCATTCTCCTATTAAAAGAGGTCTCAGGAGCAGAGGGGAGTATTAGGGTTCCTTTTGAAATAGAAAATACCCAATAATACAAAGAACAGCTAACTCAATTTTCAGAAGATCCTGGAATATTTGGGGATGGATTTCAAACTCTGACTATTACTTTTGACCTATCATGTGAGGTGTCCAACTTACCTTGGCTACTTGCTATAGCCCAGATGAAAAAAAAGAACCCTATAAGAGTCTAGGATCATATGTAGCTGAATAATGTGCTGCAAGAAGAGAATGAAATCACCCCAGCAAGGCTGTTATTGCTTCAACAGAACCAAACTATAATACTACCAGTGGACTAGAAATGAGATCTAAAATGGGAATAAAAACGTGCACTAGCAAACCTACTAATTATGAGAGTGAGAGAGGGTACAAAAGAAAATATTATCCCTTAGAGGCTTACAGAAAGCTACCTGTAAATGCATAACTTAGATACCTCTTCTACAGATGTGTGAGAGGAGACCAGAGTGTGACAGACAGGCTGCAGAAGCAGACATGACCTATTATACTACAATATCCCAGGGCACGTGTGGAAATTACAAAAGCTCTGCATGAGGATCCATTTAGAGTGCAATCTTCAGTTCTTCTTGGGAGAATACAAGTGCTTCTTAGGATGGTGTAGACTTGACATCGGCCCGAGGAGAGACATATAAAAGGGCTTTTGCTCTTGAGCTCTTTGCTACTGTGTTCTCACTTTCACAGCAGTCCACTCTCATGCTGTAGAGTGTATACAATTTGTCCCTATTTTTATTTGTCTCAAACTCACTCTATAGATCATGTTTCTTTTCCTACCTTTACTAAATGTAAAGCCTCACTACTTTTGTTCATTGTCCAATTCCTTGTTCAAGAAGAACCTAGAAACCACCTCTATGAGGAGACCCCATTCTACACATGCATATAACCCAGGTACATATTAATTTTCTCTAAAGGTTTCAGAAATCCACACTTATATCTGCTGAAAAATTTACCTAGGCAGCTCCTCTGGGGCTAAGTCTAAAGGAATAATACCCAAAGTCTTGCTCCTGTCACTCCAGATGCTGACAAATTGATGCATAGCTGACATTTGAGGACAGTGCTCATGGGATTCCAAGTGTGACTGCTTGTCCAGATTCTCTTCCATTCTGGTTTCCAGCTTGGTTCTTGACCCATATCCTTTTACTGACTGTAACCTTCGCCTTGGCCTTGAGGACAGTTGCTCCAGCAGAATGAAAGACAACAAGTAAGGCTTTTTTTCTTACTCTTTTTGTAGTTGTGTTAGCTGGGCTTATTATTTTAAACTGTCTTCCTCAATTAGAAAAAACCTAGGGCTATTAGTCATAATTAGAAAATATTTATCGCTAATAATGTTCTGACACTTAATGTTGTGGTCTGGATTCTGGCTCAGTTTAATTTATCCATGGGAAATCAAATTGCTACAACCCAAAGTCCCATTGAGTTTTGCCTGGTAAATACTGACACTGGGAAGGTCATTCAGTCCAAAGTCTGGAGTGGACAATTCCCAGTGATATTCAGATTTGATCTTTGATAAATTATTCCCATTCCAGACACATGGATGCCCTATGTCAAAAAGGACCCAGGGGACCCATGAGGAGTCCACTCTGGTGGCCTTTGACTTCTATGTGTGCTCTGGAGACAAACATGGACATACAGGCTTCAGATCCAGCTTAGAATAGAACTATCTTTCCATGAATGTATGTCCATAGCCTGATGAGGGGGCACAGAAGCAGGCCACCTGAAGGTCACCACCCCTGAATTAACTGAAGGAGAACAAAAGGGTCTTTGTAATGACCTAGGAGATAGCTCCTGTTTCAACAGATATCTGCTTTTCAGGCCAACCAGCCTGAAATAGTCTGAGAAGGTCCACAACAAGTACAAGAGAGCTTAAGTAACTGAGTTCAAGAATAAAAACAGAAACAGGAATGAGTCCAAGGTCTCATTCTGCGATTCTTAACAGCCTTTATGGTAATTCCCCAGATAGAGTCCTGGCTGATTAATTGGTGTTATGGTTTATGTCTAGTTGTCCCCGCAAAGCCTCATGCAATCATGGGGCGAGGACTTCTAGAGTTTGAGACTTGAATCATGATCCACTGGGATTATATGTTTTAGTACTGATGTGACTATGGGTCTGAGTACTGCTGGGATTACTTGACTCTTGATCCACTGGGATTATGTGTTTTAGTACTGATGGGGTTATTGGGCTGAGTACAGTTGGGATTATGGGTGTGGCCTAAGGTGGATAGGATGATGCAGAGAGCATGAATGTAATATAAAGAGAGACAGAGAGACATTCTCCAGTTGTTGCTCTCTGTGCCCTGGTTGGTCTATTGCCTCTGTCAGGATTGTTGCTATTCCACCACCATGAACTGGATGCTCTCTGCCCTGTTCCACTCAACCTTAAGCCAGCCCAATATGAACTGAAACCTCCAGCAACTGTGAGCTAAATAAACCTTTCCTTCCTTCATTTTGAGTGTTGGGTATTTGTCCCAGCAACGAGTAAAAAGTAACTAAGACATCTGGCTTACATAAGTTAAGAACTGCCCCTTCACATGCAGCTTTAGATAAAAAGAACAGCCCCGTCATTGAAAAAGATTTGTCTGAGAAAGAACAAGTATGCAAAATGAAAGGGAAAAACTGTACAAGAAAAATTATTCATTTTAAAATTTTGTTCTTTTGAAATTGCTTAGCTCTGTAACTGCTGCATGGCTTTGTAATTATTCTCCTGACGTATGTAATCACAAGAGTGTAACCAATCATGCAAGATGCCTGGTTGTACCACTTAACCGAACTTCATGAACTCTACACTTGGACTGATCATCTCATCCTGCTATCAGAAGAACTGTCAGCTTGTTCTGTTTCATCTTTGTACCTCCTTTGTTCTTCCTTCTTGTGCGTCTTACAAAAGCTCTAGACCACCAGAGACAGGGGTCTGATATTTAGGGAATGATTCCAATCAGTGTCCTTTGATGTGACTAAATCTGCCTCCAAATCCTGGCTATTGTTTTGGTGTTTCTTCTTGCCACTGCATTGGGACTATTTAGATCTCTCTGAGATAACTAGCCTACAAGTGGATCCACCCAATTTATCAAATGAAAGTTACATGCAGTCAAGAAAGAGGCCCATGAACGCCTCCAGGATCTTAGACCGGTTTCTCAACTATGGCCTTCTTCTGCCCTGTCACTGTCCTTGCAACACACCCATTTCCTCATAGTAAGGCTTTTAGGAAAATATAGGACCATGCAAGACCTCAAGATGATTGCCTGCAATCCTAATTCACCTCATGTCAAATCTACATAAACTCCTCTCCCAAATTCTATGAAAAATGAATGGTTTCTAAGTCTTAAAACCTCAAAGATGCTTTGTTTTCTCTTCCCCTTCATCCACATTCCAGTTTCTGTTTGTCTTCTAATGGAAAAATCTTATTTCATATATATATGTGTATGTATATATTAATCATATATATATTTTCATATTATACTCATAATCTTATATGAAATAAGATTTGAAATATATCATAGGGCTTTAAAAATAGGCCTCATCCTTTTCTGAGGCACTAAAAGGGCCTTAACTTAGGGATTAAAAGGAAAATACCCTGCAGCATAAGTGGTGATATAATCTGCAGCCTAACTTGAGAGCTATCCAACCATAATACTCTCCAAGTCCTCAATTATTTTGTGGTACCAGGCATTTAACTCAGGACGTGTGCTGTGACTGCAAGAAGGATTTCGGTTCCGTGTGCTCAGTCTCCCAAGGAAGCCTCTGCCGCTGCTCCACCTGTCACCTGCTGCAGGAGACGGAGGGCCTTCCAGCGGCCGCAGCTGATGCGCCTGAAGGTGGAGGACCTGCAGCCGTACCTCACCCTGCGGAACATCCCCACCGACACCTGCTGCCAGAAGGCAGACCTGGTGGATCTGGACTGGGCTCTGAGGACGACCTGGACTCCAGAAGCCTCCACACCTCCCTCTTCTGGGCATCCTGCCTCTTTACAGAGTCCTTGCTCTCCCACTAGTCAGTGTCCTCAGCCGCCCAGGCCTCGTTCCCAGGCGAGCTCGCAGACGGAATGCTGGCACCCACCGCTGACTGTTAAAACATCACCGTGGAAGCAGGGGCTCAGAGGTAGCACATGCACATTTGTTGCTCAGGGGCGGTAGCCCGTCAGTGTGCAGAGTGAGGCGGCTTCTGTGAACGTGGAGGATGAGGAGGACGAGGATGATGATGAGGATGACGACGACGATGAGGATGAGGAGAACTTGGAGGAGGAGATGGCTGGGCTCTCCAGGAAGCGGGGCAGAGCCTCCCTCACTGACCTGTCCAGCCTGGAGGAGATGGAGGGCATGAGCATGCGCCAGCTCAAGGAGGTCCTGGCATGGAACTTTGTCAGCTACTCGGGCTGCTGCGAGAAGTGGGAGCTGGTGGAGGTCAGGTGGCTGCACAAGAAGAACGAGGAGAACCAGAAGTCATATGGGGAGCGGCTGCAGCTGCAGGATGAGGAGGACGACAGCCTGTGCCGCATCTGCATGGACGCCGTCATCGACTGTGTCCTGCTCGAGTGCGGCCACGTGGTCACCTGCATGAAGTGTGGCCAGCACATGAGCGAGTGTCCCATCTGCCGGCAGTGCACGTGCTGTACACGTGTGCAAGTCCTGAGGCTGCACTGCCCAGCTGGGCCTCAAACATTTCCATGTACAGAATGACTGGAAACTCACTGTTCAAAGGCAGAGGCTATTTTTAAAAATTATTTTCATTACTAATGGGGACAGGCAAGTTCATACATAGTCGAAGACACACTGGTCTGCACATCAGCCTGTGGACACCCGGCCCATGTGCCATTGGGCTCTCTCTTGTCCCTAGGAGCCAACTGCTGAAGTCAGTGTGATGACAGCATAGGGTCCTAGCATGGGACTCCTTTCCTGCGTGGACGGCTCTGGGTGGGGTGAGCTCACCGTCACAGTGGCCGAGGGGGCATGTGCCACCCATGGCGCTGCGACTTTCCTGTTACTAGTTATGTGCATTTTAAATGCTAACACTTGGTGAATGCAAGTTTCCACATCGTTGCGATTTCTGCATTTTAACCTAATCGGGAGCGGATGTTCCGTAGTCAACTGCCAGGGCCTTAGACTAAATGTGTCCCTTTCTGTTCAGGTACAGCTTTTTATAGCAAGGGCTGCCTCTAGCTTCTTACGTTACAAGAGTGAGTGCTCTATTCTTAACGTATGATCAGTTTACACTGTTTTGTAGGGTGAAGGTCTATTTTCTTGTGCTACATGCTAGCTAATTTTAACTTTAGAAAATAAAATCAGATGTAAAAAATGCTTTACCTCAAAAAAAAAAAGAAATGATAAACTAGAAGACTTTATATATAAATGGATGTATCTTGAATATATACTTGTAAGTGAAATAAACCAGACCTACGTCTGCAAATATCGTATAGTCTCCCTAGTGTAAGGACTCAAAAGAATAAATAAATAAACAAACAAACAAACAAATAAATAAATAAATAAACTTTGGGCAGTATCAGGAATCAATCTCAGGACCTTGCGTTTTC